>JBBMKF010473674.1:0-10329 GCA_037834155.1 Curcuma caesia | reverse complement strand
CCCGCGTTTCGATCCCCAGCTACGGCGTATTTATAGGAATTTTTCTCCAAATGGGGAGCACAATCAAAGGATGCTGGGCGTCTAGGCGGGCTGCTGCGTGTACTTCCCGATTTACCCTGATAGTCGATGGAAAACTTCCGTGGAACCGAACCAGTCACCCTCAGGGATAGTTAATGAGACTAACTGAGATTTATCATTTTTTAATTAGACTTTCGTCTTTCATTCTAGGGTGTTTGTATTGTTATATGCACATTTGCACTCTGTATTTTGTTTTAGCACCTTTTGAGTGCTTCGACATGTGTGAAAACTTTTGAAGTGAATGCGATTATTTCCCTTTTTATTCTATATTTTACCCCTTGTTTTTCTTTGATGTGTGGTTGTATTTGACTTGTGTGTTTATGTATTGCCTCCATGCTTCCCTATATTTTTTGGATACCTATTCCATCTTTGTTGTCTTAGTTGCTATATGTGTGCTATGTGAACTCTTCTTCCGTGTGTTCATTACGTGTGCTTTGTTTTAGCAGGAGGTGACCTTTGTTATGTTTTATCTTCTCCTTCTTATACAGTCCTCATATTTTGATATTTGTCAAAGGGGAAGATACTCTAAAACTTTCGTGTTGTCAAACATAAAAAAGGAAAGATTGTTGATAAATCATACTCATGAATTATAATTTTGATGATTGACATCAGTAAAGCTTAGAGCAAAATATAAAAAATCTTACTTGTGCATCAAGTGTGCAGGAAAGTCCTTACAAATAAGAAGATCGGACGTGAGGCAAAAGGAAGTCCAAAAAAGTCGAGAAGCAAATTCTTGGCAAGAAAAAGTCCAAGTCCAAGAAAGTCGAGAAGCAAATTCTTTATGAGAGAAAGTCCTTACAAGTCAGAAGGTTGGATGTAAAGTAAATAAAGTCCAAGAAGGTCGACGACCAAACTCTTGGCAAGAGAGAAAAAAATGAGTACATCACGGATTAGATACGCGGAAGGTAACTTAGATAAATGCAGTAAAAACCTCCATTAGTCGACTGATTATAATATCCAGTCGACTGATATTAGTGTCAGTCGACTGACAACAATATCAGTCGACTGACAACAATATCAGTCGACTGACACTAAGTTTTTTAGTCAGATTCAAAATTTCAGTCGATTGATATTCATGTTAGTCGAATGGATTTTAGAATCGACTCGATTGATTATTCACATCAGTTGACTAATTTTGTTTCAGGAGCAAACAGAATAGAATTGACTCGACTAATTCTTCATATCAGTCGACTGATTTTGTTTCGGAAGCAAACAGAATAAAATTGACTCGACAGATTCTTTACGTCACTCGACTGACTTTATTTCAGAAGTAAACAGAATAGAATTAACTCGACTGATTCTTTACATCAGTCGACTGATTCTGTTTCAGAAGCAAACAGAAGAGAATCGATTTGACTGGTAACTTGATTTATCCATAACAGTCGACTGATGAGTAAAATCAGCCTGCTGGCATTTAAAATTCGATAAAATCAGACACAATTTTAGAAGGTTCAAAGGTCGTTATTTGTTGTTGATCAAATCAATCGACTAGTATGAGAAAACCAATCGACTGATCTCAAGAGAAGTTGAACATGTTTAAATGGTGAGAGTTAGTCATTGATGGGCACTGTTTTATGCTATTTTGCTTCAAGTCTTTTTGCTACAGTACTGAAGAATCCATTTGGTGTTCAACTACACAACTTAGAGCAATTTTTAGAATAAGAAAAAATAAATCCATCAAGATCATTGTAAAACTTCTTTTCTTCTTCTTTGTGGTTTTTTTATTGTTCTTGGAAAACTGTAATCCTGCTGTAAGAGGGTTTCTCCATCTTCAGGATTTGTCCGAGAATGAGAAGATTTAGTAGAAGTAGTGAGCTGAGAGTAGATCCTTGGATTAGTCGCCTCAAGGAGGTAGATATCAAATAAATCATTCGAGTTAGTGTTGTGTTCGTAGAGTGGCTGGTTCACAAGAAGCTTTCACAGACAAGATCAAATCTAAGCGAGTTGAGCTATTCAATCTCCCCTTCTAGCTCACAAGGTCCTAACATTATCATCATCAATCGATTGTTCTATCAAAATTTGAACATTGTCAACGACTTCTTCTAGCTCAGCATCCAAGTTAGCAATCATTTGTTATACACCTAATAGTTGATTGATTGTTCAGTAGTCGAGTTCTTGAATCGATTCAAAAACTTTTTATTCACTTCAACAATGTCATCAGTCAACTGCTATCATTCAGCTGTTGATTAATCATGCTACAAACCCCTCTCAAACCTCGAACTCGTGGTTCGAGCTCATCAATTGATTGTTATTCTTATATCAATCGATTGATACCTCTATTTCATCCTTACCGAGGCTAAATTCTCACTTCGCTTAGTATCTTGTTAACTCTGACCTACCAAGACTTCTCCTCTGCTAACATTTGATCAACCTTGACTGACTAGAACTTTGCTTGTCTAATATTTGATCAACCTTAATCTATCAGGACTTATACAATTGTCTAGTATCTACTTAACCTTGATTTTTTGAGACTTTTATATTGTTAAACATCAGATCCTCCTCTATTAACTCCAAGTGGTTGAACTATGGTAGTTTTGATGTGTTATCAAACTAGTCTAAGTTAGGTCTTACTTGTGTCACTAATTTATGTGTTTAAGTATGCATGAACTTAGGAGAACACACAGGTAGCCGATGTCTCAAAATCCGGTGAAGTACGATGAGGAACTGAAAAGGACGAGGAGCATCGGAGATGGCGAACCTGGGCAGAAGAAGCAACGTGTAAGAAGGATGACACGGGAAAGGAGCGGACGAGCTCAATGCATCTGAAGAACAAGGAGTTACAGAAGAGTACTTTGGCATTCAAGGCACGCGAAATCGGAAGAAGACCGAGCCAAGTGGTTCAAACTAATGGATCGGTCTATCGAATGTCACATCAGCAAATAGTCAGGAAAGGACACTGAGTGGATGATGTTACCAAACCAGATCAGTCTACCAAATGCCACGTCAGCAAAGGGTTATGCAAGGACCATTGAATGGATGATGTCGTTAATCTGCCACATCAACAAATGATTGTTACATCGGATAAGGTTTATCCATCATATCAGCAAACGATCATTGAATCAGATAAAGGTTATTCGCCACATCAGCTGCCACATCACCCGAATCGATAGACCAATCCGCTCAATTAGTCTACTAAACGTGCCATGTCGGCACTTTGAATAGTGGCTATAAAAGGAGACGATGAGTTCAGTTGAAAGATACACGCTCGAACTACATTCTTTGTTATGTTCTTTTAACTGTATTCTTGTACACAATTGGTGTAAGAGGTTTCTCCTCCTCCGAGATATTTTCGAAGAGGAGATTTTAGTGCACCTTTCATAGTCTTGGACTAGAAACCCATTGGTTGCAAACTAAGTAAGACAACGAGTCTCTTTCCATTTATATGCATTTTATTTCAATTAATGTACATGTTCCTTGCTATGTTGTTAGAGAAAGATCAAATTTTGTTTGCAAATAGTTATTCACCCATTCCCTCTAGCGATTCGAATCACTTCTGTTGCACCAACATCCTTGATCTATTTGGACTTCCTTTCTTATGTCTAATATTTAGTCCTCCATGATTTGTCAAGATTTTATTTCTCATGTCTAACATCCTAGCTATCCTTCATGGCCTGTTAGGACTTCAACCATGTGCCTGACATCCGGTCCTCCATGACCTATTAGGACTTTCCTTTCCGTGCTCGATATCTAGTTCTCCATGACCTGTCAGAACTTTACTTCCACATGTCTAACATTCAGTCATTCATAACCTATTAAAACTTCATCGATATGCATCTAGTCTTCTATGGCCTATTAGGACTTCACTTCTCATGCCTAACATCTGGTTCTCTTTGACATGTTAGAATTTCACCTTTCATGTTAAGTGTCTAGTCAATTGTGATCCACTTGAACTTCATCATTATTAAGTGTTCGATCAACCACAATCCACTTAAATTTCTCCTTATCAATTTTTTATTGGACTTTCAAGAGTCAAATGTTCGATCAACCATGATCCGCATTTGAATTTTTTCACTATCAAATGTCCGATTAATTTTGACATATTTGATCAACCATCAAAACATATTGACGTCTTGCCTCTCCAATATATATTTTGAATTTCTAGAATATATTTTCATTAATATATTGAATCCGACAAAAAAACATATCTGAAAATGATTAAAAAAAAGTAATATCATGTTATACAAAAGTCATTAGAAAGGAAAACAAGATGTACGAGAGTAAGTTAGTACATTGATCTAGTATATTTTGAATTTCTAAAGTATATTTCCATTAACATATTCAACATGAAAGGAAAACAATAATTAAAATAGATTAGTAATAAAAATTAATATTTGTAAATTTAATTATAGATAATTAATATTAATATGCAGATAAACTAATGGTAATATAAATTAATAATTATATTTTAGAAAAATATACCGACTAAAAAATTGAGTGGCCAATAACTTTTAAATAAAATGCTCAAATTCATCAGTTTTTTATAGAAATGATGATAAATTGAGAAAAAATAAATATTAATTGCATTTTAAATTTAACTATTAAATGTATTTTGACCACTTAATCAAAATTAACAATCAAAATATATTTGGCTATTAATTTTAAAAAAATTATCAACTATTTTTTCTAGCTGATAATTTTATCTCATTTTACCAAAATATATTTTATATTGTAGCCGCATAAACTCTTTATACAATTTTACCATCTCACACGTAAGCCCTAAACACTAACATTTAATTTATTTTTGACGTTGCAAAAGGAAAATTTTATTCTATGCAACGATTCTACTTGTTTGATTTTATGAATGAAATTAAGGCAAAAAAGAGAGTATTATTTATTCTTTTACAAAAGAATAAAAGAAAAAGGAGATGTTACTCAAAGTGAAGATCTAGAGAATGATCCAATCAATCATGTTCAATAATAATAATAATAATAATATTACTTTTAAGATATGTTTTCTTTTCTTGCACTTGCTTTTGCTTTTTTGTGAAGAGAAGGTTCAAAGAAATTTCCTTGCCTTTGTTGGCTTCTTCTTTACTTTTCATTTTGGGATGAACAAAATAAAAAATAAAAAAGTCTAAATAATAATAATAATAATAAATGACAATTTCAAAATAATAAATTTCAATTTCTAAAAACTATATATCAGATTTTTATATGAATTAATAAGAGTGAGACCGTTTTAATTTTTTTTTAAAAAAATGTAAAATAAAAGTTTCCAAAATATCAAAATGCATCCATTTTCTCGATCATTTTTTATTTATGAATTAGGTGAAAATGTGATCATGTGCTCATGATTAGACTTAGAAAAAGTCAAGATTCTAATAATTGAATAAAATCTCTAAGAATCTGATTGCGGTCAAACCGATCGACTTGAGTTGAAATATTCATGACCCTTATAATATTTTATTATCATTTTTTAGTTAAAAACATTTGATAAAATCCAAATTAAATAGGGATAAAATAATATGTATATATATTTGATTTATTTTTCTCTCTTTAATGAAAATGATCAAGTTTTATATCGTCAAACCATGTGGAATGACCACTTCAATCTTCAAACTAAATATTTATTTAATTTTAATTGATATAATTACAAGAATATCAACAAGAAAAACATATATAATTCATGACAAATTTCTTTTAAAACCCTAATTTACAAATCTATTTGTAGATATGTGTGTGTATGTATTCACCTTGCCCTTGTTAAAAGAAAGGGCTATGCGACTAGCAACTAACAGATGTGTGTCCCCCTCCCCCGCCTTAATCAACGTGCAGTTGAGTGCGCAAAGGGGTTGAAGAAGCGAGGCTTAGCCGCCTCTACGATATCCGATCCATTTCCTTCGGTACCATCGCTAGTGCCACCTTCATTGATGACCTTTTTGCACGACGAGCATATCACAAAGGCTGCGTGAGGCGGTTGCGTTAACCATGTTGCAGAACACTTTGTGGACTTGAGCTCATGTAGCTCCTTTCTCAACCTCTTGTTCTCTTCTCTAAGCGCGTCACAACACTTCCTTAGAATCTCACGCTCCACTTGGGTTTTCTTCAACTTAGTTCTTCAATTTCGACAACAATAATAATAACAACAACAATATTAATAATAATAATAATAATATAAACTTTTAGTAATAAAATAATTAAATTAATTACCTTGCTCTCCTGTTTTGAAACCACACTTCTACTTGCCTGGGCAAAAGCTTCAACTGCCGGGCTAACGCTTGCTTTTGTTTCTGAATTCCATAAGAAACCATACCAAATCAAAATTAGCCGATAAAGTTATCGAATTATATGTATTTTCATCATCACAAATGATCGATTTCGATAAGAATTGAACTAATCATAACCGAATTGAGAGTGGAATGATCCTTGAACATGTCTTCCAAAAGGGCAGCTTGCTCCTTGGATAGCCTCAGCTTCTTCCTCACTCCTCGGTCACCGAGACTAAGAGCAGGCTCGTCGGGCCTAGCAGCTGATGAGCAACCCTCAAATATCGGTCGCCGTGGAGGATCGGCATCACGGTAGCTGAGTTTGAGGGAGAGGGTGGTTTCTGAGTAGGGTGGTTCAACATCCATGGAGTAGTCAGTGAAGGGAGGGGTTTTGGTTGTTTGTCGTGGATGAGGGAATTATATTGTGGGATGAGTATCAAGTGGCTCAATGACACGGTGCATGACATAAGATGGCAAATAGGATTGTAGGAATAAAGAAGATAAAGTGAAGGCGAAAAAAAGAGAAGAAAAACATAAATAAATGAATAAACAATTCTCGAAAGGGCGCCTTTCGGCTAGTTTGAAGAAGGCCTCTCGCGGTTAGCTATAAGATCTGATGAGACTCCATCCTTGGATTTTCCCTATGCTAGCTAGCTAGCTATATAGTTGCAAAACTTGAAGATATGTCCTTTGATTTGTTTATTAAACAAGTCGAGTTCGAATTGAGATCAAACGCGTGTCTCGATCGATCGTTACCACCTCTATACGAGAGGAGAATAGCCTCACAAGTGGTGTCTCTTTCTCCTATTGGCTACTTCAACAAGAATTAGAAATTAGAGACGAAGGAAAAATAAATGAGTAACTTGAAATTAATGGCAAATTGTAGTGATGTTTGATTAAGACTTTTGTGATAGCTTAGTAAATTATTAAACATGGAGACCATGATGGATTAATTGCTTGTCCACCAATTTATTGGTTGGTTTAGATGTGTGTTTGCGAGATTAATTTACATGAATAAATGAGTTGAATTTGGAACATATTATAACTCAAGTTAATACATCAAGTATGATCATGAGTACTTAAATTTCTCTTTTAGGATCATATCCTTATGTATATTGTGTTAAAATTTTGATGAAAAAAAATAATTTTAACTTCATTTATAGGGTACAACGATCACGATGATGTTGGCCTCACTATCAAAGGCTTTACGAAGGCCATTGCAAAATTTAGTTGTCGTCCCCGCTACTTCTTCCTTTGTTTAGTGGGTTAGAGTTTGGTGGAGGAGGAGGAGGATGTGACGATATAGTGGCAAATGGAGAGGAAGATCACAAATGGACTAAGGAACGAATAATAAGAACACAACCGATAAAAAAGTTTAGGGTTGTTCGTGATTGATAGAGGGGATGCACAAACAACCACACTATACAACAAGAAAATATTAAAAAAAACCAAGAACCCTAATAGGTTCAAAGAAGGTTTTATAATACTACGATTAGGTGATGGTCTAAAATAACTAATACAATTAGTTATTCGCATCTCCTACATCTTAATTTAGATATTTTAATCACTTCTATGTGAGAAGTAATAATCAACTCATTTATCTTTGATTGAGTGGCAATTGTTAGGTAATTCAACCATCATTAACTTGATCAAGTCTCCTTCCTAATCTAATAATTAATCGAATAATCACCATTAGTTGCGAAGAAGGTAGGTGATTAAGTCAAAAGACAAGGTCAATGCTCTATAATAAAACCTATTGCTTGCTTAATAAGTATGCTTTATTTAGGATTAAGTCTATAAATTCATATATAAACCGATAATTATGTACTTTTTTATTATGGATGAATTTCTTTCCTCCCTCAACAAGAAGCTAATTAGAAATGAGAACTTAGTTCATTGTGGTATGATAGAATTCGCTTTCTAATTGTTCAACAACCTAATTCAAAGGGCACGTTAATTATATTGACTAACAATGATATACAAGAAGTCGTCATTATCGATAATGATCTAGCTAGTTAAGTGTGAAATATACATATATCAATCGTTTTCTTCACCTTTTCTTCACTATTTCATGTTGGAGGATATGCACTACAAAATTACAAACAAATAAAAAGTTGAAAGTTAAAATAAAGAGATAGACGAAAGTATAAGCAATGAACTCAATCACATTTTGGCACGAAATGGACCTCCAATTTGGCTCAATCATTCCTTTTACTTTTCTTTATTTTTTAGAGTGGTCTTAGTCATCCAAATCTTTTATATTAAATTTATATTATTATATTATATATAATAATGATAATAATTCAAATATACATGACATTTTCTTGCATTAAATGCCATTATTATTAGAAATACAAAAGTCTACTCATTTCTTAATAATTTGCCTGGTTAAATAATTAATTGACATAGTTCATATGATTTAAATTATTACCCTAAAATATCAATTAGTCATAATGGTGCCTTGTGTCATTGTAGAAAATGAATGCAAGAAATTTTCTTTTCTTTTCTTTTTGTTTTATGGGAAATAATTAAATAAAAAAACAAGTAATTTTAATGTTAGGGTATATGTGTATATCATACACAAATATTAATTTCCTTTAATTATTAACAAGGAATTGTTCAAATAATAAAGTGATTGAGATGTTTTATAAAAAAATATTTGTTAGATTTATTTTAATCATTACATGCATTGAAGTTTGAATATTGTACAAGGCAAGAGTCAATGGAGTAACATTGCAAGGAAATCATATTCCATTAAAAAATTGGATAGATACAAATATATGAACAAAATAATAATGATGATGGTGATGTAAACACTAAATCACTAATCTGGTTAATTACTCAACAAGATAATAATGTGTCAAACACATATTCTTATTTTTCTTAAATATAAAAACAATCACATTATTATCTTTATTTAGTTGAATAACTCAATAGTGTCGATCCTTTTGGTTATCTGGAAGGTTATCATTAATAATTTTATTTGATTTAGGTAATGATTGATTTTCAAGTAATGATATATATGCCTACTATACTCCTTAAGACAAATTAAATAGATATAATCTAAAATCCAATAAAATTATCTTTAAAACATCTAAAATAATAAAAAATTATAAAATATTATCCAAATGTATTTATTTATATATATCACCAATAATAATAATATTATTACTATATATATTTTAGTTTATTTTCATTCATTCAAATTCATTAATTATTACATTATTGTTGGATATATTACAACATATGCATAAATAGTCACAGTGACAATCAAATTTTAATTTTTAAAATTTAAAACAAATACAATCGTAGATCATCGATCCAACAATTAATACAATTCTCTACACTAAGTTATATACTAAAACCTCCATACAAACAAGTTTATATATATTGCATTATTTAAAATTGAACCAAACAATATAGATTATATTTTTTTTCTCCATAATTTTGTCATGTGATTATTTGATAATCACGTAATCAAAATTATACATGATAGATTTGAAACAAACGCGCCGGAGAAATTTCAAACTTTGAAAATTTTTTAAGAATTATGATAAGAATTTTAAAAGTGAATAACCTTTTAGGATGAAATTCCAATTTCCCACTTTTATGTTTGTTGACAAATCTTGTTCTCTCACTTCTTATGACTTTAGAGTCTTCTCAAGAACACAATTGATGACCATCTTCACTAGAACCAAACAAATGGCATCCGAGTGTGGAAGATATTCAACACTTTTGATGAAATTTAATTTTTCATTTAATTTGAACATAAAGTTATTCAACACTTTTGACTAAATTCAAATTTTCATTTAATTTGATCATAAAAGTCAAAATTCTTGAGTGGAAATCATGAAATTCTTGATAGATTTTTCCATGGTCCTATTTGATGATCTCATAAGTCAAAACATGCATAAGCCATGACTGAGAGCCCTCTATATGAAGATTATAGGATTGCTTAAAGAATCTGTAGAAACTTAGCAAAGAGCCAACTTAGAGTGGATGCCCTGAGGAGGAGGTTGTGAATTATATATGATTATGGAGTATT
>JBBMKF010473664.1:0-10330 GCA_037834155.1 Curcuma caesia | reverse complement strand
ATCTCTACTTTTCTAATTTATTAGAAAATATCCGGTCGGCTCCTTCCAATACCAATCCAACTTGGGTGATTTTTATATGTATTGGTCAATTTTGCCATCTATTGATTCCAACCAAAATGCAATCACTATTCTTGTTCTGATGAAAAAGCTTGGTATAACTAGTTGATTTGAGTTGGTAACATGGTGTGTTTAAATTTTCATTGAAACCATAACCATCTAGTTAAATTACACAGCTTAATTAATTCTGCCTAGAAAAATGCATCCTTAGGATTAGTTGTGTCTATTGTTTATAAGGAGTGAAAACTTGCTAATTCTGAAGTTTCTAAGATAAGAAAGCAATCGAGTTTCTAGAGTTTGGTTTTCAACAGCATTATGAACTTCTATGACATGATTGCAAGGTAGAGAAGCAACTGATGAGGAGTGTCATTGTATGGCTTTGGTGTGATATGCATCGTCCCTGATGCGCTTAGCTAGTATTCTTTGTTCATCTAATGTTATTGTGCCATTTTTATCGCCAAAGTTCATTCACTGACAAGACATCAATGTTGTGTACTTACGTTGGCTCATAGGCATACATATGCGAAGGCGATGTACTATTGGCAATGGAAGAATGGGATGGTGCAGAGAAGGCATATTCAGTCGCTTTGCAGCTTGATCCTTCGCTTCGCCGCTCCAAATCTTTCAAGGTTCATCTCCTTCCTCTCCAAATGCAATGGTTCAATCATAAAACTTGACATTGCTTAAACATTTCTCCATTTTTGCACGATATCCATTATGCAGGCTAGGGTCGCAAAACTCCAGGAGAAACTTGTAGCTTTAGATGCTTCATCTTGATTTCAGCTATAGAACATACCTCGACCACATTTGGTGAGAGGGAGGATAGTGCCCTTGTACATCGTCTAGGGGGTTTAGGTAGCTTGTGAGAAACTCGATTCTTATTTACAATCTACTTGATTTTTATGTGTAAAAACATAGGTAAATCAAAGGACATTGTATGCGTTATTAGTTGTATTTGCAAATAGGCATGTATCAATTACTTGATAGTCTAGATAGAAGTTTGAATATGCCTTAAATCAAGTTTTGTTGCATCATAATGCTCACGGCTTCTTCGTGGAACTCCATCTTGAGACGCCACTCGCGGCTGGCTGGCCATGGCACAGCCTTCGCTCAGTTCAAGCGAATGCTCCGAGAAGGCGTGGTTCCCGACGAGCACACCTTTCCTCTCCTCCTCAAAGTCGTCTCCGATCATGGCGGCATCGACCTGGGTCAAATCCACTCCCAGATCTGGAAGTTTGGGTACACCTCCGACTCGTTCGTTCGGAATTCTCTGGTATCTGCGTACGCCAAGCGCGGCCGTTTACCCCTCGCCCGCAATCTGTTCGACGAAATGCCCACGAGAGACCCCGTCCCTTGGACTGCGTTGATGCGCGGTTGCATACAGGAGAGTCAACCGTCTAATGCTCTGGAACTCTTTCACAAGATGAGATGTTTGGGCGTTGAGATCGATGAGGTGGTTATCGTCAGTGTGCTCAAGTGCTGCGGACTGCTAGGGGACGTCTGGCTTGGCATGTGCGTGCATGGTTTCTACATCGCGTGTGGGAGAGTGAAGTGGGATGTGTTCATCGGAAGTGCTCTTGTGGATATGTACGCTACGTGCGGGCGTTGCGATGATGCAAGACGTCTGTTTGATGAAATGCCTTACCGAAATGTGGTCACTTGGAGCACCATGGTTGCTGGATACGTTCAGTGCAATAGACCGGCAGATGCTCTACGCTTGTTCCGTGATATGCTCGTCGAAGGTGAAACACCAAACGAAGTCACCGTCGTCAGTGCTTTGACGTCCTGCGCGCAAATGGGGGCTCTGGTTCAAGGGAGGTGGATCCATGGATACCTGAAGAGAAGCAAGCTAGAAACAAACTCATTCGTCGGGACGGCACTAATAGATATGTACTCGAAATGTGGATGCATAGACGAAGCTGTCGCGGTATTTAACTGCTTGCCGCACAAGGACGTATACCCATGGACTGCCTTGATCAATGGTTTGGCAATTCATGGATGTGCCATGGAATGCTTGGATCTCTTCTCTCGGATGATAAAGAATGGAGTCCAACCCAACGAGGTTACTTTCATAGGTGTTCTTGCTGCCTGTTCTCATCGGGGACTTGTAGATCAAGGCACATACCATTTCAACTCTATGCTAACAGATTACGGTGTCGAACCTAGGATGGAGCACTACGGCTGTATGGTCGACCTCTTTGGGCGCGCAGGGCTGTTCGAGGAAGCATTGAATTTGATTCGAAGGATGCCTCTTGAGCCGAGTGCTGCAGTGTGGGGAGCTCTGCTGAATGCCTGCATCGTCCACAGAAACTACAAGTTGGGTGAAAGAGTAGGACAGCATCTGGTTAAATTGGAGCCGGATCACAGTGGCAGATATGCTCTCTTGGCTAACCTCTACTCTCTTTCGAAGAAGCGGGGTAGTGATGCTGATCTAAGGAAAGCCATGAAGGGGAGAAGGTTGGAGAAGGTCAGAGGGTCCAGTTGGATCGAAGTCGATAGCTCCCTTCATGAATTCATTGCCACGGACGTGGCACATCCAGAATCCAAGGAGATATATCGAACTTTGGACGAGATAAGCACTGTGATGAAGCTCGAAAACTAAGTTGCTGATAGTTGTTTGCTTCTAGATGAGCTGCATTTTGTGATATCCAATTGCTCAAGAGGAGGAAGATGAAGTCTAAAAGGAGCAACGACATGTTAACTTTATGATTTCACGATAAGTTTTGTTATTTTATTGTTTTTTCCTTTTTTAGCATTTAAAATTTTTCGCGCCGTTGCCCTTTTTGACAAAAACAAGTATTTCATTTACTGCTTATATTTAGTCTTCTCACACAGCGGTAGGACACGGAATATTCCTTTTATGGCTCGGGAATCTTCACGTCCGGATTCCTCATCGGCTTCAGCCACATGTCGGCCATTACCCTCGACGACAAGCTCCACACTGCCTCCTTCCCCGCCGCCGTCGCTGCCTTCTTCTTCCCCGCCTTCCCCAGCCCGTACGCCACCAGCCACTGCCTCGCCGTCAGCCGCTGCCTCTCCCCGTCCCATCCACTCCGCCGCGCTCCTCCACCCGTCCTCACCCGTATCCCTCCCAAGTGCAAACTCCCGACCTTATATTTTGCCTCCTCCTCCTCTTCCCCTCCTCCTACTGCCAACTTTGAGGCCTGGATCACCACGATAGCCGGAGCCCCCACCGTCTCGTACCGCCGCAGCGGATCCCTCAGCTGCACCACCACCAGCATCGTCACCGACTTCGCTCCGGCGAGAGCCGATTCCCACCCTTCCGGCGGAATCGCCGAGTCCAGCGGGTGTTTCTCCGCTTTGTTCGGGAGGACAGCGGAGACCTCGAAAGGGGCTTCCTCCTCCGCCATCCCCGCCTGGATTTTTAGGGCTTCCACAGTCATCGCCTCGATCTTCTGCAACGCGAAGGCCAGAATCTCCTCCGCAGCCACCGGCTCTTCCCTCGCATTCCAAATCCCCGTCAAGATCCTCTCTTTCCGGCCATCGCCCAGCGCTGCCGCCATCGTCTTCAGCAACGCCACGGTCTTGGCCGCGCTGGAGCTCGCCCCCTCCTTGCTCCTCCCGCTGATGATCGACGACGCCATGCCCTCGAACGCGATCTGCTCCGCCGTCTTCCCCATCAGCTCGTCCATCGACGTCAAAGACTGCAACTTTGCGCCGAGTTCCTCTACACCGATCGAAGCCAGCTTTTGAAACAGATCGAATCCACTGGTGAGATTCTGATCACCGAGGATGAACGGCTTGGAGATCTGCATTGCCAGCTTCGGGGTCTCCTTTCTCGCCACCGGCGCGTCGAACGGATTGGTGGCGGCCAAGTACCCACCGTCCCGCGTCTGCACCACGGAACCCAAACCTTTTCCGAGGTCGGAGACGTAGACGCCCTTATCGCCGGCGTCGTTGCCCTTTCCTAGCTCTGTTTCTGGTTGAGGAATTTTATCGAACAGATTGAATGCTTGCTCCTCCTCGCCCTCGAGCTCGAGCAATTGAAGGAATTCTCTCGTCACCGCGTCTTCCTCAGCGTCAAGTGGCTGGGACTCACCTTCTTGCTCTTCCTTCGAGGGGTTGATCTCGTCTTTGATCATCAATGACTCGAGAGCTTTGATCTGCTGAGCGATGGCGTCGAGCTCAGTGAGGCGGTTGAGGTGAGCGCTGTCGTGCACCACCTCTTTGACCACTTCGCTCGACGCCGCCGACGCTGCTTCCACGGACTGGGCTTCCTCCTCCTCTTCCTCTGTTCCATTCCGCTGCTCTTTCTCTCCCTGTATCTCGATTCCTTTATCTACGACTTCAAAATCCGGGAGGTCGAGGTCGTCGGGATTTTGAGGCGCGGCCGGCGGCGGGGCCTGTGGCGTGGGGTCATCGAGGCTGAACTCTTCGATCTCGTTTGGATCGACGGCTGAAGACTCCGTCGTTGTCACAGGTCTTTCCGACTCCGTCCTAGTGATCTTTGGGCTCGAAACGCTGAAGGAGGACTTGGTCTTCTTGCGAGCGAAGGAGAAGGAAGACTCCTTGCCCTTGCTCCGGCCACCACCGCTCTCCGGTTGCTTGTATAGCCCGACGCCGCCGTCCTCCATAATCTGGAAGCTCAACTTGACGACGAGCTCGCCTCCCTTGGCCTTTCCGGCAAGAGGGAAGCTCGAGTTCCACTGCCGCACCCGCGCCCCTTCGAAGCTCTTCTCCATGGACTCCTTCACCATCTGGCTCAGGTCTACCGTGATCCGCCCGAAGTCGAGCTCGGGTGCGTCGATCGCCACCGCGGAGATTAAAAACGGCCGGGGCTCGAACTTGAGCGGCCTCCCAGAGCAGTATACGTGGCAGCGGACGAAGAGCGTCTCCTCGAAGTCGGCGGCCCCCTGCAGCACCCGCGATGGCATCGTCTGCAACGCGCCCTCCTTGGTCTCCTTCTTGCGGACGGAGACCAAGAGGCGGAGGCCGTTCATGGACGCCGGCAGGCCCTGGATCGCCACGACCTCCACGGAGAAAAGGCAACTCAGTCGCTGCATTCCGATGTGGGACAGCGCGCGCATCGGCTTCCATCCCCATATCCCCTTCTTATCCGCAGCCTCCGTCGCCGCCGGCAGACTCTGCTGCTTCGTCGGCGGACGGCGGTCGTCCGCGTCCCCATGTTCTGCCTCGTTCTGCGACTTGGGGCGAGAGCGCCAGGGGGACATGGACATGCGGCGGGACCGGGGCCGAGGCTCGGAGGGTGCAGGGACCGTGCCCGCATCTCCGGAGCTGGCGATGCCTCCGGCACCGCCGCGGGGAAGAACGAGTGAGGCGGTGCGGCGGGCGGTGTGGGACTGGTACATGGTGTGGGTGAGCGCGTCCAGCTCGTGGAGGAGCTGCGCGTTGGAATCTTTGCCGCCGGCGGCCATCGGAGAAGCAATCAAATTGTGGTGGAGCTGCTGCTGCTGCGATAAGCTAACAAGTGGGAAGAGAGATTTTATGGCCAGCAGGCGCCATTGATCTTGAGGCTAAGGTTTTGGACGCTTGCTCAGCAACGAATGGAGGAGAGTCGAGAAGAGCTTGCGTTCGAAATGGGCCGACGAAGTCCTCGGACTGAGACAGGGTTTCCTTGCCAAGAAGGAAGAGTGGCCGTTAATAACTTACGATTCAGAGATTGAAAACGTGGAGGCAGATGACTGAGGGGTCCATCTAATGGGTGGTGGTATCATTGAGAAACAAGATACCAGAAGAAGATACACACACAAACAATATCATCTATTTTATTGCGTAAAAGGTATTTTAAATATTAAATTACAAATGAGATAATGTTTTAATATTAGCTCATTTGCTCTTTAAAATATTTTCTTTTTATTTTTAAAAACCTATATTTACTTGTGAAATAAAATTCATATTTCTAATGACTGTTTCATTGATCGTGCTTAAGTTAAAAGAAATTTGATTTAAATTTTATGTTTATTTTAATAAGTTAAAATTTTCAATGCCATTGTTCTAAAGGTATAGAAAGGTGGGTAAGAAAATATAGTGTTTACGATAATAAAAGCCAAAAGTATTCATTGTTTAATATATCATTTTTAATAAATAAACAATAAAAATAACAAGAAAATAAAGAACACCATCAGCCGGTCCCCGTTAAAAATAAAAATGGTAGGTGCGTCATAACACACACTTTCACAGATCAATGGAAAATAGTAAAGTAAAATCGAAATTCATTTGGGACCTGAATGGAAATATGCCGATCCGATCTCGCGGCGGGATCAGGTCAACCGGCACCATTCGAGAATCTTCCAGACGGCGGCTTCCGGAAAAGCCATCGCCGCCGTGCACTCTGCCAGCACCGCCTCGTCCGTCCTGCTCCTGAGGATCGGCGGGAAGAAGAGCCAGAAGCCCGTCGCCGCTACGAACCCCAGCGTCAGCGGCGTCGCCACCGGCGCAGGCAGTCGCCACCCCAACCGCCGGGCCACCTCCTCCGCCACGACGCAGACGGCGTGAATCTCGAAGAACGCCGTCGCCTCCCCGGTGGGCGGTGCAAGGGTCATGTACCAGAACATGAACTCGTGCATCAGTCCGGAGACTAAGAAGGTCGCGAGGACGCCGGCCGGGCGGCCGCATCGGTTGCGGACGGGGAGATAGACCGACGGACGGAGGATGGCGGAGACCATGATGTTCCAGCGGCGGCCCCAGAAGTCGGTGAGGGAGGTGGAGAGGTAAGGCGCGTCGAACTGCGGCTCCAGCTGGAGGCCCTGCGGGAGGAGGAGCGACGCGACGACGGCGGCCGCGGCGAGAACCAGCTCTAGGGCGAGGTACATGTGGATCGAGTAAATGGCGAGGAGCAGGTAAGGATGGATCGTGTCTTTGAATCGGTAACAGGAGATGAGAACCGAGAGGAGGGCGGCCTTGGCGGCGGAGGGGAGGAAAAGGGAGGTAGCGGTCGGGTTTTTAGGTTTTTGTGGCGATTGTTGGTGGACCAGCTTGACCGGGAGGGTGGCGGAGGCGAGGAAGGTGAAGAAGGGGAGGTCGGCGGAGAGCGGACCGGAGCCGGCAGAGAGGAGGAAGAGCTTGAACAAGGCGAGCCAGGCGAGGAAGAAGGCGGAGATGCTGCGGAGGTGAACGGTGGAGAAATGCATCGGGAGGAAAGAGAGGAGGCAGATAACAGGGAGGAGGAATAGGAACCGGAGCCAGCCGGGTTTTGTCCGGGAGGCGATGAAGCGGGCGCCGGCCATCGCCGCGATCACCCACAGAACCACCTTCCCCGCCGCCTTCAGCTCTTCCATCTCTACTCTGCTGACTTCTCTAAACGTAGCATGTCTCGTGTCGCAGGTTCATGGCATCTATGTCATTGAATTGGGCCCGAATTGAGCCCTATGGAGGTCGTGCTGAAGAACCCGGTCTAAACATAAGGCTTGGATTGGCCCGTTTCTTCTCGCTTCTTCCCGATCCCTCGTCCCTTCCTCTTCCTATGTTTGGCGACCGGCGGCAACCTCCTTCCCTCTTGACGACGCCTACGGGAGACAGCAGCGGGGAGCTTCTATGTTCTCTCGTGTTTCCATCAGCGGCATGGAACGAGCGATTCCATAACCCGATCTCTAACGGAGGTAGGATCCTTTGTATCAGATTCTTCTTGTTCATTGGTTTTTGTTCTGCGGAAGTATTTCGATCGGATTGCCTTCATTGTGAGGCTTGTACTTGGTTTTGGATCCAGTCGATCGATTTTGGATGGGGCTGTGCACCGATTTGATGGATTAGCGTTCCATATTCTCGATCCAGTGTGTTATTCTGCCTTGTTTCAGCAAAAAAAAAAAAAAAAAATGTTTGATTTGGTTGTGCTTGTTACTCGACGTTTACTGTATTCATGATTAGATGTATGATTTCATTTTGTTACTTTTGCTAGAACTGATACGTTTATGCATCATATATAAGATAGTATATTGTCCTCTTAAACCAACATTTCATATGTATTGTAATGTAGGTCACTATGTAGGCATTAAATTTGGACAATTTGTGTACTCCTAAAAGAAATAGATGTTGCAGTTATACTCGCAATTATCCAACTATCATGTTGCATAATAACCATTATATCAGATAATTGTGGATATATATCTCTCATTCAAGTGTCTAAGAACAAAACTTTGTAAAGTATGCTGTTATAAAACCTCGTGATATATTTTTTGCAAATACTAAACATTTTCTAGTTATGGTTTTCGACTTTTTATATATGAAATGAAGTATGCTCTTCATCACTGCTTGAATTTGACTGCTTTTATGGGTCCATTCGTTCATATATGGCAACAGTCGTGAATGGCCATTCACAGAATGTCAACTCTAAATATATGTGCATGATGAAGAGAATTACATTGTGTTTGCGCTCTTTGTTGAACTACAAATCACAAGTAATAACCGTAAGGGTTCAGTTGCATTGCACAAATTTGAGTTGAGAATGTTAACAATTGAAGTTCTTTTTTTGGTGACAGGATGACCATTCCCATTCCCACCTAACTGAACAGTTCAAACAACATACCATCCACAGAGTTTACAGCAGTCTTACTTCTGGTGTCCCTAACCCAAGTTCTGGAAGAATAGAGGTGCCAATAGCACGCGATTCTAAAAATAGGATCCGAATGGTCGCTGTTTCTGGTTTAAATAACAGTAGGCATGCACGCTATGCTGCTAGTAGGTGATTGATGTTGCTCCCGGGGCATAACTGAGTTGGTTACGACACAGTAGACTTGCAGAAGAGGGCAAGGGTTCGAATCCTGATGAAGCCAGACAATACCCTCCTGCATCGTGACCAACTACAGTTTCTCGATTTACCTCCTCACAGATGGTCGTGGAGCCGACCGTGTGGGGCTACTAAGGTGACGGATTTCACCTTTGTAGAATAGTAGGTGATTGATGTTCTTTTCGATTATATTGAGAATGCTGTTTCCATTGTTTTTTCTATATTACGAAATAAAAGTGAAAGACCTCCCTTCGTTACCCTAACCAGAGATTGGATAAAGGGTAAGTTATGATCCTTTTGCATCCAATGTAGTGTTGATATCCAAAGTAGAAAAAAGTCAACTTTCTGATTGGTTGGTCAGTATATTCAACTAGATAAACATAGACTTTAAATAGATTGTTAGTTTTTTTTTTGAAATCTCTATAAGGGCATTGTTTGCCTAAAGAAAATTAGAAGCCTAGATGTTAGCCAAGGATGCACTTGGTTAAGACATTTTTAGCTCCATTTACAACTTTTTCTCGGTGGTAGGCCCTTTTCCACTGATGATAGTATAAGGGATTTGATTGGTTTGGTGAAGAAGATTGTAGTATTTCTGCAAAGTGTTTTCAACCTCTGGTTTGTTGCCTTCTGCATTGATGTTTTGTCTGAGTGTTCCAATTCAACATTTGTTTTGGAGTTTCCATTTTCTTCCAAACTAGTATTCAATTAAAATGGATTTGAATTAAATTGAATTAATTAAAATTGAATTAATTTTTTTTAATTAATTAAATTGATTGAATTTTTAAATAAAAATCAAATAAATTGAATCGATAAAATATCGATTAATTTTATTTTTGATATAATTAATTAAAATAATTAATTTTTTAAATTTATTAATTATTTAAAAATTTAAAAATTATTTTTTTATTTTAATTAATTTGATTTATTCAATTTAATTGAATAAAAAATTTTAAAATTGAATTAATTAATCAAATTAATTGATTTTTTTAAAAATAATTCAATTAAAAATTTTAATTTAATTTATTTATTCAGTTTAATTAAATTTTCGCTCATTTGGATATTCGGCTTTTGTTCAGATGTGAAATTATTTGAAAATGCCGCCTTCAGCTCTTCCATCTCTACTCTTCCTCTCGTATCGCAGGCTTTTTATGGCATCCATATCATTGAATCGGACCTGAATTGAGCCCGATCGAAAGCCGTGCTGAAGAACCCGGTCTAAACATAAGGCTTAGATCTGCTGAAGAACCCGGTCTAACAGGCTTGACCGGCCCGTTTCTTCTCGCTTCTTCCCGATCCTCGTCCCTTCCTCTCTGTTTCCAATGTTGGGCGACCGGCGGCACCTCCTTCCCTCTTGATGACGCTTCCGGAGACAGCAGCGGGGAGGTGAAGTGGCAGTGAGATATATTACCAATTTCTTCTATCTCTTCTATGTTCTCTCGTGTTTCCATCAGCGCCATGGAGCGAGCGATTCCATAACCCGATCTCTAACGGAGGTAGGATCCTTTGTATCAGATTCTTCTTGTTCATTGGTTTTTGTTCTGCGGAAGTATTTCGATCGGATTGCCTTCA
>JBBMKF010473638.1:0-10332 GCA_037834155.1 Curcuma caesia | reverse complement strand
ATCTGTGGGCTTTAATAATAGGGTCGAGTTAGCATTCCACCAAAAGATTCCTCTCGTAATTAATATTTATTAAAATAATTATTTAATCAATAGATTGCTTCTATTTATTTGAAATTATATAAAAACTTTTTTAATATTGTTTGTATAATTTCTAACGAAGAAACAGAGCAAAGTTATTAGGTATTGGCAAGCGAAAAGCACAATAAATGAATAGCTAATGATAAATAAAAAGTTCAATAAGTATTGATACGTGGGAAAATTAACATGTGGTGGCAAGTAGAGAGTCTAAAAAGTATTGGCAAATTCAAAAAATGATAATCCCAGTAGCTAACATGGGGTGGTCGGTCCGGTCCCACGGAAGTTTCCCACCGACCACAAGGGAAAGTATTGGCAAATTCAAATTTTAATAAAGAGTTGACAAGAGAAAAATATTGAAGTAATTGTGTCCTAAGTAGTTTGATGTAAGTTTAAGTTGATATTTTGAGTAAAGAATTTAAGTTAGGTCTCGTATGTTATTTTTGATGTGTGTTTGAGTGTGTATGAACCCGTAGAAACACATATGGAGTTCGGAAAAGTTATTGTTTAGCGTGGTCAAGGCATGAGATAGTTTAAGAGGCGCGACTTCAAAGGTTAAGATGTGAAAGATGGCATGGGTAGGAGTCATGGGCTCATGTGCATCTAAAGAACATGGCACTTGAAGGAAGAGGACTTCAAGACAAAATCAAGGTGCAAGGTAAGTCTTTAGTGAGCTATGATGTTTAAGTGACCTAGTAGAACTTAATTTAGATAGACTCAATCTTAGAAGGTCTTAGTCAGGGTTACTAGTTGACTAGCATTAAACACCACTTGATTAGCGATTGAGAGACTCAATACTCCAAATGAATTCGAGATTTTGGATTTAGCAATTGACAGAATGTGAATTTCAGTTGATTGATGGAGCAATCAACTAGTTAGAACAGTCAACTAAGTTTGAGAAGTCAATTGATATATAATGGTTTTATTTATGGATGAAACAAATAGGTAGCCGATTAATGAGATCAATCAATTGTTGAAAAGTTTATAGTTGATTGATAACTAACATGAAAAGTCAAAAGAATGGTTGTTGCACGATGACAACTATATTGTCAGGAACAGTCAAATGGTGAAGATGGAGTAGTCGATTACTAAGTGATAGATAATCTTACAGCAAGATTTCAAAGTCAATAAAATGAGGTTTTAGGGTGGCTTTAAGATTGGCATATTAGAGTTGGTCAAACTCTAATAAAAGCCTTTTGCATTCTTATTCCATTCCTTTTATATTCCCTTTTGTAAATCTTGAACTTGTAAGAGGTATCTTCGCCTCTAGTGATCGAGCAAGAAAAAAATGGCTTTCTAATAGTGATCCACTAACAAATCATATGTAATGAAGTAAGAGTTTAGAGGCTACCAAACCACATTAAACAAACATGTTTATGATTGGTGAGTGTGAAATTCTGTGGTATACTCATTTCTACTGCTAATATTGTTTGTGTGACCTTGCTAGTTTATAAAGAGTAGATAGAATCATATTTGAAAGTAATGATTACTATTCACCCCCTTTCTAGCTAGGTCATATGATCTCCAACAAGTGCTATTAGAGTAAGAAGCTCTTTATTAGACTAACCACCAAGAGAACAACATATAGATGACCAAGATAGCATATGAGCCACCGACTTACAATGAAGATTTCAACATTTGGAGAAAATGGATAGAAATGTTGTTCTAAATCAATTTGGAACAATGCACGATATGGAGTGGGGGGTCAAAATTAAGTTCCTGGTAGACAAGAAGGGAAGGAAAATCAAGAAGACCAAGTGAAGACCCAATCAAATCAAACTCTTTGAAGGCAACCTAAAAGGTTTTGAGTCAACTTTATTTGTTTTAACTGACTATATTTTGAGTAAAGTAGGGGACACAAAAATTGCTAAGGATCTGTGGGGGAAGAATATTGTGCAATTTCATGAACAGCTTGATCAAGAGAATGAGCCCAAGGAGAAGAGATTGAAAAGGTTGGGGAAGAAGATTCTTTAAAAAAAAATCCAAAAGAAGAAAAGGAAGTAAATGTCCACTCATTGAAGAACTCAATGAGGATGAATGACCTTTATCATTTGATGAGTCAATTGGAGAGCCATCCACCCCTTGGAGGAGTGAGGACGAGCATAATTCAAGTGAGGAGAATTCAAAAGCTCAAGCTTCAAGTCAAGCAAAGATATTGCTTTGGGTGTACTCAAAGAGGAGATTACAAGAATTGATATTTACTTACCAAGAAAAGTTAATTGAGGAGTTGTAGGGTATGATGAAGAGAACTGCAATCTAGTTGTTTCCTAATCATATAATGACATATCCACCCACAACAGTTTCCCTCGCTCTTGTACACCAGTGCATGTGCATGCCGTGGCCTGCATGCGTGAGAGCTAACAAATTAAATTAAAGCTGTCAAAAATATCATTCTGAATAAAGGGCCATAGTCATCTCTAGTAAACAGAAATCATATTATTTTCCTCCATCCTCTGAACATGAAGCCCACCCGGCCAGCAGAAAAAGAATTAATGAGGTGCATTTCTAAGATCCTACTGTTGTCTTCAGTTCTGACCCACCCCCCAAAGAATGTAACTGTACTTTAGATTTGTACTTAGAGAGAACTGATCAGAGCTATCAGCCTAGTGCTTAATTGCCACCTCTGAATCCAGCCGCCCTATTTTGAACTGTACTTTAGATTCTGAATAAAGCTGTCAAAATACCAAACTTCGACAGTGCTTAACACACCTTCCTATTGGTATTGGACAACCCTACACCCTACTTAACAGCCATGCCTCCTTGCTCTACAACCCTGCTTCTGCATGATAGCCTTGTCTCCTTGCTCGGCAACTTTACCTCCTCCTCGATAGCTAGCCCTACTTCCTTGTTTGGTCTCCCTACTCGGCCTCTCTGTCCAGTCTCCCCGCTCGACCTCCCTATACTCAGCCTCCTTGCTTGATCTCTTTACTCGACCTTCCTGTCCAACCTCCTTGTTCGACGGCTGAGCTTTCCCTAACAGTTCAACCTTTAACCAATCATCTCGAGTTTCCCTAGTGATTGGCCTTCTTGATTCAACCTTTTCAGTTTGACTTTCCTGATTAGGAGTTCAGTAGGTTAAATTCATCTTGACAGATCAAATAAGTATAAAATTTTAAGCTCAATAATTTTTTTTATTTATCTCCGGTAATATTCTTAAACAAAGATTGAGGCAAATTCGATGGCTATGAGCGACATTGTGAGGCATATGCAAGGTTGCTCGTAGCCATGCAAGCAGCTGCTGTTTGGTCGCTCGCGATCGGGCGAGGCAACTACGAGGTCGCTCACAGTTGGGCAAGGCGGCGGCGTAGTCTCTCACGGTCGCACAAGGCAGGCGCAAGTTCGTTCATGACTGCCACAAGAGGCTTGTAGCAGCCTATTGCGAGCTCGCTGTCATGATTGTGAGAGAGAGGCCATGGGATTGACGAGAGAAAGAAAAGAAAAGTTTATTCAAAGAAAAAATCATAGATAGATTTTTTTTATAAACAAAAGAAAGTATGGATTTCTGTATAATTTATCTTTTCTCTCACTCGTACCTGAAATTAATCAGGCATAAAAGCAAAGTGGACCTTGAGGATAAGTACTTTTCAGACTTCTCCATATTATATTATATATAACTGGTCTCTTCTTCACTTTGCAAAGTAACAATTATTACCTGAGATACACTTCATGCTCACCCACTTTGCTTGGTTCACAGCATCTTTACTCCATGATAACACATGCTCAGCACTTTCAATTACCCCTTGCAATATCTTTGATGATCAAACGTAATTGTAGTATATGGGTAGTAATTCAAATGCTATATAAACTGCTTCAAGGTTCCTGTTAGAGGAGGTAGATAGTAGGATCTACATACAGCTAAACTCTCATGTCTTGTTGCAACGTGAGAGGTGGAAGGCACTACTCAATTATTTCCATTGTTCTACCCTGGTTGGCCTTCGTATCACCATTGAAGTGTTTAGCTAAAAGGTATGACCTTGAGCGTGATCTTCCTATCAGTTCTTACAAGCCACATTCCAAAACCTTCAATGTCTTTCTTTATGGTGCTACCGGAGATGGAACTACTGACGATTCAAAGGTAAGATGTACCTTTGCTCTCTTTTGGTTTGTTCAAATCTGCCATTCTTTGATTGATAGACACTTGAGTAATTCCCCAATTTGTTAAACTAACTAACCAAGTCTCATGTGTTTTAAGTGCAGGCCTTTAAAGCAGCATGGAAAGCTGCCTGCTTGGTCCCTAGAGCAACAGTGGAGATACCTTCAGGATTTACATTTCTGACTAAACCGATCACACTTGAAGGCCCATGCATGCCTCAACTTACTCTCCAGGTTTTCCTCTTCATTTCATTTCCTCCCAAGTAAAACAACAATGACCTACTCTAATCTATTGATTGGCATTGCTGCAACAAAAGTTGAACTCATGATATTATTCAGATAGATGGGACTCTTGTTGCCCCTCCTGCTGTGGCAACATCCAGGCGTTTACAATGGATCAACATAAAATGGCTTCACGACTTCACCTTACAAGGAAGTGGCACTGCAGATGGTCAGGGTTTTGCCCTGTGGAATATCTCTGAAATCCACCACATTGAGGTCGAGGAAACAAATTAAACTTAGGCTTCTTTAACTGTGTGTATATGTATGTTTAATGGTGTTCATTGTATGTGACTGAAAATTTCATTTCTTGACATGTATTGCAGAAAGAGACCAAAGATGATTCTTCTGTGAGGCCAACTGTATGGCATACAAGTCACTAGCTACTTGTTACCTTCTTACAAGTCGTCATATAACGTCTAATGTCCTTTTTCTCAGATCCTAAGGTTTTACAAGTGCTACAACGTGACCATTCATGGCATTCAGATCATCAACAGTCCTCAGTGCCATCTGAAGTTTGACAACTCTATCGGCATCAGAGTCAGAAATATCTCAATTTCTTCACCGAAAGACAGTCCTAACACGGATGGTATCCACCTTCAGAATACTTACGACGTCGAAGTTAAGCACTCTGATATCGGATGCGGTAAGCATGAATTCATAAACTCTTACAAAATTCGAATTTTATGAGATAAAAGTAGCCAGCCACTAGATCGAGTAACAAAATTCGATCTCTTCTATATTCAAAGGAGACGACTGCGTATCAATACAAACAGGTTGCTCTAATGTCCACATACACCATATCAGATGCAGTCCAGGCCATGGGATCAGGTGAAGAAACCAAAACACTGAACTGAGATTTACCATATCATTTACTGAACATATGAAACCATGGCAGTGTAGGAGGACTTGGGAGAGGAAATACTTTGGCCTGTGTCTCAAACATCTCCGTCGAAAACATCATCGTTCAGAATGCTCTATCTGGAGTAAGGATTAAAACATGGCAGGTAATTAGACAGCTAGCTATTCTACTACATTTGGAAACTGAACTTTGTTTTCATTATCTGACTTTGAAATTAGCCTATATATGTTGCAGGGTGGTATAGGATCAGTGAAGAATTTATCATTCTCCAATGTTAGAGTTGATCACGTCGACACGCCCATTGTGATCGATCAGTACTACTGCAACAAGAAGTGGTGCAGAAACAAGACTGATGCAGTGGCCATCTCTGAGGTCATGTACAGAGGAATATCAGGGACCTATTCCTTTGAACCTGTGCATATAGCATGCAGTGATAGCATGCCATGTACTGGAGTTGCTCTGGAGGACATCAAGCTATCCCCTGTAAATGAAACCGAAGATCGCAGGGAGAGAGAGGCCTTCTGCTGGAATTCATATGGGGAGTCACAGGGCCTGCTCCAGCCATCTAGTACTGTTGGTTGCCTAGAGAGGACTACCAAGATGATCAAGGCCCTCACCAAGTCTCACAATGACTCTTGTTACTGAATTGTACTGGTTAAATTCTAAATGCCATACTTACTTCTCTATCAACTGCATTGCCAAGAGGTAATTTTGCTAATTAGACTTAGTGATAAATAATAGAATCAGTAACTGAGATCGCTCATGATTTGAATATACCACCTTAAGTAAATTTGATACAAATTCATTGTTGGAGTTAAGCCTATTATTTACTCAATGACAATACAAATGTGTTTTTCAGACCCTAACCCTGACCATATTAAAAATTTTAGATTTTGAACATTGTACTACCATTAGTAGATTTTGGTTAAAATTCATTGGTAGACTTAGACATATTAGATTCAATCTAAATTAGGGTCCATGTATTTTTGGGACTCTTTTGAGTGTAAGCATTCCCTCCTAATCTTGGTTCCTCACCTTATTTAACCTATTATGATTTTAATTTTTTTTTTAACTTTGTGTAATTTTATTATAGAATCAGACTTAGATTTATCATATTTATTTAATAATAATATCAACTCTATATTTTTTAGTGAGTTTTAGTCAAAATTTTCTAATGGACTTAAGTTTATTAGATTTACCCTAAAACCAATGTATTTTGAAAAGTCTCCTAAGTATAATTATGTTCGAGATTGATTTCACACTTTATATAGGCTTTTTTTGAAATACCATCTTAAATAAATTTGACACAAATCCATTATTGAACTTAGACCTATTATTATATTTACTTAGCAACAACATCATTGTGTTCCTAAAACTTTTTTTAACTTCGATCGTGTTAAAAAATTTTAGATTGTGAACATTTTTACACCCTATTTAGTCTATTATAATTTTTTTTAAAATTAATCTCATATAATTTTATCACAAAATCTCTAATGAATTTAGATTAATCATATTTATTTCTATGTATTCCTAAGATTCTCTTGATTTTAATCCTATTTTAAAAAATTTAAATTTGGATCATATATAATTATTAATAAATTTTAATAAAAATTCACTAACTCACTGATACATTTAAATATACTAGATTCAATTAAAATTAAGACTTGTAACTACGTCTTTTAATTTTGATTCCACACAATATTTAATCCGCCATGAGTTTTTAAAAAAAATTCAACTTTTTCTTAAAGGAGACAAATAATATTTTTATAATATTATAAAATATGATTAATTTTTAAAAATTTTAAATATACTTTGATTGGCTTAGATGTGTCATATGAGAGCGTAAAGAAATAAAATGGTATTTTAGTAAAAAGATATATAATTTGATAAATTAAAATATATATATATATAGTGCGCGAAATTTAATATTTGTAAAAGTTGAGTGTGCTCCACTAGAATGTAAGTTTCAACCTAACCCCTTATCTTATTCTCCTTCCACCGCCTCTCTCCCCTCTCCCCTCTCCCCTCTCCCCTCTCCCCTCAAGTAAACACAGCCTAAAAGCGTCACGTAGCCGGAGCCGATCGTTCTTTAATCCCAAATGCGTTTTCAGGCCATCTGTTTCCGGACCGAACGGAATGCAATTCAAGTACCGCGACGTCGGCGATGGATACCGATCGGGGGCGTCGTCCGGCCGCCACCAGAGGCGCGGAGGCTTCAACCGCAGCTACTCGCAGCCCCACAACCGTCCCGCCATGAAACTGGAAATCCTAATGGAAGCCGGCCGCCTCGCCGCTGAATACCTGGTCTCCAAGGGAGTGTTCCCCTCCAGTGCTCTCCCGCAGGACCTCGTAAGTGACAGCCGCCCAAATGGATTCACGGACCCCGCGCGAGAAAACCCCAGCCCGTCGTCTTTCAATGACTCCCGAGTTCCGGCTAGGGACAGGCTGGGGGACGCCGGTGCTGGCGCTGGCTATGCAAGGAAAAGGTTCGACGATGATTACGATCGATTTGGACCGAGGAAGAACGCTAGGGCGCGGCGAATGGGGTCCTACGACAGAGGTTATGGTGGTCCGGACTGGGGTAGGGAACGGGCAAGACACAAACCGTGGTTGGAACGGAGTAGAAGCTATTCTGATATGGTGGAAGAGGAAGACGATGATTTTTTGGGCCGCCCAAGATACAACAAAGACAGCCAGAGCGGGCGTGGGGAGGTTGGGAGCAGCAGGGTTGCTGGAGATGAACAGCAATCGAAGATTGAAGTGGTGGGCGAAACAGTATCGGAGCTGGAGGACACTGGATCAAAGGCCAGTTCGAATAATACCAGAAAGGATGCCCCCACCGAGGGGTGTGCTGATGTGAACGGGGCAGACGATGTGAATGTGATGGCCTCAAATCCCGAAGCTGGAGAAGTTAGGAGCTGCGAGAGTGAAGACGTGGGTAAGAAGGGCGTTGCAGAGATTTATTTGACCGTGAATCCTGGTGAAGTTGAGGAATGTGGCTCTGTCATTGATCACAGTAATACTCTGTTGAAACTTGGTGGTTCTCCAAAGGTGCCAAGAAGACTGCGGTCATCACTGGCACATAAAAACACTATTGCTCATGCTTCTCCAAAGGTGGGAAACGGGGTTGAATGTGCTTCTGAAGGAGAAACTGAAATGGTTTTAGACAAACTTCCAACTGATGGTTCCCTGAAACAAACCCGAGCATCATTGACCTATAAAAGTTTCCTTGATTATGATCTCAGGAATGAGGGTGCGAATGTGGTCGAAGTTTCTGGTGGAGAAACTGAAACAATTGCAAATAAATTTCCAACTGATAGGATAGTGAAAGATTCACATATACATCACAATGTCAATCCTGAATGTGAAATGCCAGTCAATTTGTCTGATGATGATATCCAGTCCTCCAAGCAATCAATAGAGTCTCAGTGTGATTTTCAACGGAGCCTGCCTTGTTCAAAAATGTCCCTTACTGCAGTAGGTGAATGTGAGGATGATAAGGTTACTGAGCAGACTGGTAAAGAGGAACTTAACAAACAAGTTAATTCACCTCCACCCAATACATCTCAGCAGAATGAGTTTTCTCAGCTTGATGGTGTTACAGAAACACAGTCTAGCCTGTTCATTGAGATGCCATCACAGGACGAAGAAATAATTAAGCCAGGTTATCAATTGAAACCAATCACTGCCCCTTCGGTTTCAATTGTTGAGGCCGAAACCATTTTGAAAATAGATGGAGTAAAGTGTAACCAATCAAATTCTTTTAAGATCTGTGACCTCAACCTAATGGAGGCTCCTGATGTAACTGATGTTCCTGAGGACCATATGCTGGGTGCTTCCCATACTTCAGCTCTTCCACAGGCATCTGGAAAACAGCTTTTAGTTGATTTCAGCCAGTCAAGAAATAACAGAGCCAACGATACATACGACTCCAACCAACTTTCAGGTGACAGAAAAGCCATTCAAGTAATTGATTTGGAAGAAGACTCCCCAATGGAAGTTAATGATCTTCTGAAATCTAAGTAAGCATTCATTCAACTGAATATTGGACCGTTTTTTGTATGTCATGGTTGGAAGATGTTGGACCTTGGTACATTATAGAGAGCTATTTTCCTAAAGCAGGATATTAGATATCCTATATATTTTATGTTTTCTTCATTGACTTCTAAGGCTTGTCTATATGAAAGGCCACTTTGTATAGTCTAACTTCAATTTCATGTTGTTATAGGAATGAAATAATATATCCAGTGGAGAATGTTCTAAACCACACAGCACATTCAGATGAACTTCCAGCTGTTCAGGATACTTATGGTCTGGCCATTTCTGATTATCTGGGAGTTGATATGACATGCAGCCCACAAGACCAAGGTGAACTTAATAACCTTCAAGTTGGAATGGGTCTTCATGGTGCAGAGGTATCATTCACTGAATTCTGGTATTGAGATTCAATTATTATTTTTTAGTGAACAATGTCACTGTAACTTACATGGCGCAGAAGTATTAAATGCGATGTTGTTATTAATATAAAACCTACTTATTGTTTTGGTATTTGTCTTCTTACAGGAGTTTGCTGTGGTTGATGATTCAATATATGGATCACTTGGAGATATAGGTTTGTCAAATATTATTTTGTTGTAGTCATTATGCTTTCCATGAAATGGTTATTTATACCTAGCAAACTTGATTTGACCATTAGTTGATTGTGACTTCTTTTTCGTTTGCTTATCAACTGGCGTGTTTTATTCACTACTTTATACACACACACACACATATCATATTGTGATTCAAAACCAATATCTTAGTTCCATGATTGTCTATTTTCTTGGAATTGATGTCCCTTCCAATCTAGTGAGTACACTAGGATATGGGAAAGAATTGGAACATGAAAAGTAATAATGCAAACTTAGGGATTTGGTTTTTAGAAAGTAGATTTGCAAGAGTTTCTGAAAACAGCCTCTTGCCAAAGGCAAGGTAAGGCTGCGTACAATGGATCCTTTCCCCGGACCCCGCATGGCGGGAGCTTC
>JBBMKF010473617.1:0-10335 GCA_037834155.1 Curcuma caesia | reverse complement strand
GACCAGCTAAGTTACTTTAATGAAAGCAATCCAGGTGTGCAAGAGTTGTCACCAACTTTCTCAACTTAATTCAGATGCTCTCTGCATGCTTCAGTATTGCACCACCTACTTCTGTCCTCCTCCCATAACCCTCCGACCACCGTGCCATTGCCAGCCCAGCAATTCACTTTCTCTACCATTTTACGCCTCCTATAAATGCTCATCGCTGCTCCATTATCTGAACCATGCTTCATTTCAGCATGAAGTTCCTCTCTGCATCCACTGCTTTCCTGCTTCTGCTCCTCGCTTCCTCCTTCCTCCAAGCTGCCATGGCTGGCTCAGGCAAGCAGTTCTTGCAATTTTTACAATCATGCATTGCATTTTGTTTGACCTTTTGAATTACGATTTCAGCGTTTTGTGAGGCGAAGTGCAAGGTGAGGTGTGCGAAGGCGGGGGTGATGGACCGGTGCCTCAACTACTGCGGGATGTGCTGCGAGGACTGCAAGTGCGTGCCCTCGGGGACTTACGGCAACAAGGACGAGTGCCCTTGTTACAGGGACAAGGTAGTCAAGAACAACAAGAACAGCAAGAACAAACCCAAGTGCCCATGAACGCCTTGATCCTATCCAGTCGTCACTAGTTGAGTATCTAATTGTTTCTGCAACTAAGTAAAAGAATGGAGTGGTTAATGTAGCCCACGGAAAAGCTGAGTGAGATCCTTTTCATCATTAAAACTGCAAGGTTTTCAGTTGTATTGCAAAGCGTACGCTAGTGACGTTCAAGAAACCAGTGACGTTCTCCTTGTTATCCATGTTCATCTTTGAACTGTAAACTAGTTGAAATTAGTGTTGATCGATTTGCGGAACTACGGATAACTTGCAAATTAGAGCTGCAATTTTGCATAATTCTAGAGGCAGCGCCATGACCGGCCATGAAACAGAAAGAGAAGGGAATAGATGGAAGAAATAGAAGAAACACATGAAGTACCTCAACTGATCGCCGGAGCAAGGAGCGAAGAAGGGCTCGACAAGCAGCGGCACGGTGGCGATGGGCAACAAGAGGAAGTCGGAAGCGGCGTGACGGCGGACTCCGCCCGCGGTTTAGGGTTTCGATTAATCCTTTTCGTTGCGCCCCGCCCGAAGTAGATCCAGTGGTAATCACGGAGGGATAAGACGGATCGGATCCTATCACGTTACGTGAACCCATAACCGATACCAGGCAACCTAAATCCGAACCCGTTAACCCGAGGGCTACCTTATCAGCCTTCGGCGAGGTCGACACTGAACTCGCCCCCTCTCTCGCCATGGCCGCCGGCCGTGCTCTCCTCTGGTCCCAAACTGGAATCGCTGCCGTTGCGCCGATTTCCTCCTCTATGAGATTTCGGGCCAAGGGACTCGCTTCTTCATTCCCTTTCCTCGTCTGCCGGCGCCCCTCGTCCCTCGTATCGACTTCCGTTCGCTGCTACAGTCGTCCGCAGAGCGAGGGTGTCTCTGGAGAAGTCGAGACTGGCGGAAAGGAGGAAACTTTTGTGCTCACCACTCCTCTTTACTACGTCAACGCGCCGCCTCATATGGGAAGCGCCTATACCACCATAGCTGCTGATGCCATTGCTAGATTTCAGGTTTCTTAAATATGTCTTTCACATTGTCGTTCTTTATCGTTTTCTTAGTCTGATATTGTGTGCCCCATAGAAGACGCCATTACTTAAGGGCATCGAGATGTTCAATTGGAAGATGGGTTATTATTATTATTATTATTCAATACAATACTAGTAATCTGCAGTTGATATTCACTTAATGATATGATTACTGTGCCAGAAGTAGGAGGAAAAGGAAATGTATGGAAAAATAAAGTTGCCAATTTCTTTTAATTGCTTGGAAGGGAAGGAATAGAAGAGGAGGGAGGAATTTAATTACATCCAAATTCTCTCATTTTTATAATGAAGCACAAATCTGATTGGAATTGAGGAAAAAATTATGACTCTAACTGGCGTTATTTACTTTCTTTCAGTTCGTCCAAGTGAACAAAAAGGGTGGGAATGAGCGGAATATATATAATCTAATTTCTTTTCATTTTCGTCTCTCTTAACTTTTATTTTCTTGCTCTTCTAATTCCTCCCTTCTAAGAAAAAACAGAGAACAAAGACCAAACATATGAACATAGTTGATACATGAGGTGATAACATGTGCGGGTTCAAACATCTTGTGGCGTTTCTTAAAGAGATGGAGGAAGCATTGGAGTCCTTGATGATTATTGTTGTTGTCCTATGTGTCGAACAACCAACATGATCAGTTGATCGCACCTCTTGGAAGTTATTTCTTGTGAACTATTATTCATTTCAGATTTATGAAGGCTTTATTACTTCTTTCTTATTCTCAGAGGCTGCTAGGTAAGAGAGTTGTATTCATCACAGGGACAGATGAGCATGGAGAGAAAATTGCTGCTGCTGCAGAAGCTAGTGGAAGTAGACCAAGCGAACACTGTGATACTATTTCACAGTCTTACAAGATTCTATGGAAAGAGGTAATTATCAACCTGATATGTAATACTTATTTAAGTCAATTTACATCCCTCAATGATGAGTTTAATAGTTTTTCAAGATTGGCAATAAATAAGATTTTATCCTCCATCTTGCTTGATCTTTTGTAGCTAGATATTTCATATGACAAATTCATACGTACTACTGATCAGAAGCATGAAGCAATAGTCAAAGAGTTTTATTCCAGAGTGCTTAACAATGGTGACATATATAGAGCTGATTATGAAGGGCTTTACTGTGTGAACTGCGAAGAGTACAAGGTTAGATTTGACTGCTTAGCTGCAAAAGTGTTATTACTCTCTTAGTTGGTGAATGACATACTTATTGACATGTTATAGTGTTTTTATGCTTATAGAAAAGTGTATACCTTAAGGCTTCTTGCAGTAAGGAGAACAAAACTGATTTTACTATCATTATAAGTTTAAACACTGTTTGATAATGAATATTTTACAAAAATTGTCTACCTTAGCATTCTGTCCATTTGTTTCCCTTCATTTCATTCTTTTATATTGTTTTGTTCCATTCTTCCTGATAATGTTTGATGTTATTTGCAGGATGAGAAAGAATTGCTTGAGAATAATTGTTGCCCAATGCATCTAAAGCCTTGTGTTCTGAGGAAGGAAGATAACTACTTCTTTGCATTATCAAAATATCAGAAGGCACTGGAAGACTATATATCATCTAACCCTGATTTTGTGAAGCCTTCTTTCCGTTTGAATGAGGTTAGGCTTCAAGCATGTTCAATGTTCGCATTATTTATACAGGAAAAAGAATGAGTGGATTCATGCGATGCACACTAACTAGTGTTCTAAATACCATCGCCTCACAGCCATGAGATCTAAAGATATGGTGCTATTTTATCATATTTTACAATCCACAAGGCAAGAAATTATTTTTGGCTTGTTAAGTTTGTTGATTCCCTTTTCGAAAAGATCTCTACCCAATTTATATTGAGTAAATATACCTTATGTAAGTTATCAACAAATTATGCTTTATAGACATTTCTTTTAGCAGTACAGTCATTGTGTTGGAGTTTAACAACCAAGATTGCCACCATCAATGATAATTGTCATACTTGGCAAATTTTTAAAGAAAAGTTGTCTGTGATGGTGTTGATGTTTTCATGGAATGGTTACCGTAAGCATTGTATATTGAGCTCATTGATGAAGTTCCTTCTTAATCATTCTGTAGATCGTGATCTTATTGTTAGAATATTAGGTTAATAGGGAATATATAGTGGCTTTAACACCTCAGTATATTGTTCACTTCAACAAATTTCTTACAGATTATAATGGTATTTACACAAGAAAGCACTCTTGTAGGTGCAAGGTTGGATTACAAATGGACTAAAAGATTTCTCTATATCCCGTTCATCTGTAGAGTGGGGTATACCTGTGCCAAATGACAAGACACAAACTATTTATGTCTGGTTTGATGCTTTGTTGGGGTAAGGTTATCCCTCAGTTTATATGGTGCTGTCATGGTTATGAATTAAAGCCAGCTAATGGCTTGTACTGGCTCCTTGATAATTGGCAACAATTTCAATTGACTTCTTGTGATTTTATCCTCTTGCTGTAATTTAGATTTGTTTGGATTTTTATATAATTATAATGGCTTGTGTGAATTCATCTCTGTAGAAAGGCCAATATCACATACATTGTCAAGTGAAATAGTTCTTTAACACTGAATTTGCTATGTAGGTATATTTCTGCATTGTCAGAGGACAGTGAGCAATCAAACTTACAACAAGCTGTTAATTCTGGCTGGCCTGCTTCACTGCACTTGATAGGAAAGGTGCAATTGTTTGGTTCAGATTCTCTTGTAGGATTCAACTTGTGTTTTAGTATTTTTGGCAATGATCCACTAATACTTTTTCCTCTAAACACAAACAATTTATTTATATTCATTGATTTGGGATTTGACAAGCGGTTTTTTTGAACTTCAGTTCATTTTCTACGACTTAGAGAATTATCATTTTCTTAAATTTGATGGAGTTTGGTAGTATCAAAAAGAAAATATTACTAATTTGTGCTGCACATCTGAAGGATATATTGCGGTTCCATGCGGTCTACTGGCCAGCTATGCTACTATCAGCAGGATTAAGTGTTCCAAACATGGTATTTGGTCATGGATTTTTAACAAAGGTATTTGTAGGGAACTTAACTGGGAACCATTTACATATGTACATTAATTATTCTATTTCTTTCCAGTTGAAATTCTTGTTTATATTTCTTCATGAAGTACATGTGTTGGATTGGTGCTCATGTAGTCCATCCGCCCACCCTCAGGACAGTTTTACCTATAAACTCCGGTCAACGAAAACCCTTAATAGTTTTTGAAATTAAAATCATCACAAATTTGAGTTATGTGAATGAATCAAAAGTTCTTTGGATGCAAGAGAAATAAGGTTTGAGCATTGTTTCTAAAGTTTGTGTCAGTTTTGGATAATATACTTCGTTCTCAACTTGTGTTTGTGCCTTTATTTGTCAAAAATTTATTTTCTTGATACTATTTATTCTTTACAGCTGTATACTCAAGGATGTAATTAATTTCTGTAGCTTTATGATAAGCTTCATCTATGAAAGTGTATGAAAATAACTACCTTCTTGAATTCAAGACAAAGTCAAATAAAGTTCTCACTATATGTATATATCCTGTAGTAAGGTTAAATTTGTGGGCCTTTTGGATCTCTGCTGTGATGTTTATTTTAACATGTTTGTGCAACAAGCAGATGCATTTGCCATAATAAAACATGAGCTAGCCACTAATATGCTTTATATGTATCTTTATTTTGTTTTTGACACTCTGAATTTACTGTAACTATCATTTATTTTTTGATCTTTTGTAAATCATTGGCCTTGCACATTGAATATGGATTAATTTTTATGTTGCTTATGTATGTTGTCTTTATTGCATTTCATAACCATGAGTATATCTCCTTGAATAGTTTGTCAGCTCTTCTTCATAGACTGATTTTGTTCAACTTTTGATCTTAGAGTATTCATCTCATGTACCCATTTACATTTCATGTAGCAATACTTTTTATTTTGAAATTTTAGGATGGTTTGAAGATGGGGAAATCGTTAGGAAATACGTTGGAACCAACGGATCTAGTGCAAAAGTTTGGAGCAGATGCTGTTAGATACTTCTTCCTGCGGGAAGTGGAATTTGGTAATGATGGAGATTATTCAGAGGAGCGTTTCGTCAACATTGTAAATGCACATCTTGCTAATACAATTGGTATGCCCTTTTTGGCATCTTATTTTCTCCAGTTTAGGTTTGTTTACTTCCATTGTTAGTATCTGGGCACTTGATCTTTTATTCTTTGGATCATCTTAGACACATGGTGATATTGAATGTTTACAGGAAACCTTCTCAACCGTACTCTTGGATTATTGAAGAAATATTGCCAGTCAACTTTGCCTTATGATTCTATTTTTGCTGTAGAAGGGAATTCATTTAAGGATTCTGTGAGCCAATTGGTATAATCTAAGAACCACTTCTCAAATTCTTTTGAATCATGTTTATGAACTTTAGATATGTCCTCTGATGTTTTGCTTCAAGAATCTAATAGTTTGGGGGGCATTAGTGTACTGCCTAGCCCATCCTTCATCATGTTTTATTAGCCCAAGGATGATTAAGAAGCTGCTTATTTGTAAGCGCTAATGATCATGTGCAATTTTTAATCCTTTTTGGACTTATTAAATAAATAGTTTATCTTAATTAGAAACATTGTGTCACATTTATTATTGCTGGAAGTTGGTAGAATAACTTAGTTAACCAAATCATAAGGTCTCTTAGACTCTACTAGACTTCAATTGAATATCATGTATACTTAATTCTGAATTATTTTATCTTATTTCACTTCTAAATTCTACTTCGTTTGTGACCTAATTAGTATGGATTTGTGAACTCTAATAAGGGATTTGGAACAATCTTTGCAACTAATGAAGATATCATTGGATTCTCTTTTCTTTTGGTTCACTTCACTTGTTCTCAAGATAGGATTTCCTCTTTTATTGCTTTTATTACAAACTTTAAATAGCATTCGCCTAAAAGTGTAGAAACAATTTTAACACAACTGAACTGTCTATGATGGAAGATTTGAGATTCATGTTTAGCCGAATTACAAATAGTTTGCCTTTGTGCAGGTGGAGAAGGCAAAGTTCCACTATGAAAACCTTTCATTGTCATCAGCTTGCGAATCTATCTTAGAAATCGGTAATGTCGGTAATCTTTACATGGATAAAAATGCTCCATGGTCTCGTTTTAAGCAAGGAGGTGCTAGTTCTGAAATGGCAGCAAAGGTATCTATCTCTAAAGCAGACTTATTCATTGCTCAAAGACATGATTTCGTTAAAATTAAATCTGTTCAGGCATTGCCCCATATATATTCATGTGTTTTACTGTAAAGTGAAAGTAGGTTTATTATTGTAAACAAATTTCTTCTTCCGAAAACATTGATCATCGACCGGAAGATAAACAACCTTGCTAGTTTAAGTTTTTGTTACCATTGTGATCATAAAGTCATTAGTGTTTCTTCTGTGGGGCATCGACACAGGACCTTGTTATTATACTGGAGGCAATGAGAATAATCGCGGCTGCTTTATCTCCGGTCGCACCAAGCCTGTGTTTTAGAATATATAGTCAGCTTGGATTTTCGAAAGAACAATTCGAAGCTGTAACTTGGGTAATGATCGAGCTCTTGGCATCTTTTCTTTCTTCACTCTTCAGTTTATGCTTATTTTGAGTTTTTTTTCTTTCTTTCGATGCAGGACGATACTCGATGGGGCGAGCTCAAGGCAGGCCAAGTAATGGCAGAAGCAAAGCCAGTATTTGCAAAGATCGAAAATAACCAGGATGAAGATAAAAAGGGTAGTCCAAAAGAAGGTAAAACTAAGAAGACTTTGCGACAAGGGCTTGTGGAGGCTTGAGGCTCAATTCATCAGCCTTTTCTGGTTCAAATTTTGGCAGTTTTTTTTGTTTTTGTTTTTGTCTTTTTGATGATCAAATTCTACTCTAGCAGTTGTTAGAGCAGCTCAATGCTGTTCATTTAGATTGTAAGCTATTTATCCAACAATCTATTGTAATGTTATTCATAATTTCATAAATACAGTTCAAGAAGTAAGGATTTGTACTTCCTCTAGAACAACTAGAGGAAGGTCACCAGAAGAGGACCAAATGAGAGCTATTTATCAACAAAGTGTAGAACAAGTAATAAAATAGATACATGTAAGAATGAAAATTTGACAAAAAGAATAGTCCCTACAACTGTGGCATTTGTAATTGCAAGTTACGTAGGAAAATACGAATATGTTTTCCTCTAGAGAAAAAAAAATGATAATCCAACAGTAATACAAATAGACTACAACAAACAATGAGGTTTGTAACAAACCTAACGAGGTTAAAGGCGATCTGTAGTTTGATCATTAGCTTTCTCATCCAACCTATCTATATCATTGATAGATAGATTGGATGAGAAGAATGATTTCAATTTGTTACTTGTCACAGTTCGGTTCCTCAACTGAAAACTTGCAGCACTCTCATGGAAATCATGAACAGCTTGCAAGGTCCTAGCCCTGTTGTAACTGCTAACAGCCAGTGCTGCATCAGGTTGAGCCATGAGTTCTAAAAGATTTGTGCTTCCCTTTGTTTTCTGTGAGAGCATATTCCTCGTTCGCAAAGAACGAGATTGATTCACAATCACAGGAGATTTCTTTACAACAACAGGAAGATCTTCAACCTTAGCAATTGGCTCCTTATCTGCAAGAATGCTTGAACCTGAACTCAAAGTTTCTGCATTCCGTTTGGTAAGGGTCTTCTCCACATCGACGACCGAGCACGGGCTGGCAATCGAGAGGGAATTCCATGCTCTAGAAGAAACTGTCTTGCTCAACACCTTGAGCTGCTCCACCACCTCCTGCATAGAAGGCCGCATCTCCTTGTAGGACTTCACGCAGCTGGCAGCGAGTGAAGCCAGCTGCTTCCTCGCCGCCGGATCTTTGGGCGGCGCGATCCTCGGATCAAAAAGCGTCACCACCTTCCCTTTTCTCAACAGAGGGACGGCCCACTCCATCACCGAAGGCGGAGAGTACGCGACATCAATGGCCTTCCGGCCGCTCATTATCTCCAGAAGCAAAATCCCGAAGCTAAAGACGTCTGTTTTGGTGCTCAAGTTCTCCGGAGTGACGTATGAAGGGTCGAGATAGCCAAGCGTGCCTGCGGGAGGCGTCGAGCGGGCGAAGGGAAATTGGGCGTTATCTTCGTCGCGGAGGGCGAGACCGAAATCCCCGAGCCGAGCATTGAAGTTCTGATCGATCAGTACATTTGCCGACTTGACGTCGCGGTGGATCACCGGCGGTTGCACAGAATGGAGAGTACGAAGGGCTTTGGCCGTCTGAAGCGCGAGTCGGAGGCGACGAGTCCATCCAGGCGGATGGCGATCGGAGTGAAGAAGCTCGTAGAGCGTACCATTAGGCATGAATTCCACCACCAGCAGCCGTTCCTTGCGGTCCGGGGTGGAAGGGGTGAAGCCGATTAGGTTGACAATACGGGGGCTTCGGATTCCGGACATGATCTCAATCTCGTTCTCCACCTCGTCGCGAGTGGGAGCCGCGGCGGTGGAAGGGGGCGAGGGAGAGGAGAGGTCCAAATGGCGGCGGGAGGGGCGCTTGACCGCGACGAGGCGACCACCTCGGAGTACTGCTTTATAAACCGTGCCGTGGCTTCCACGCCCTAGGAGAGCTTCGTCGGAGAAGTTTCCAGTGGCAGATTCAAGCTCTTGGTAGTTGAATTCCCGGGTGTGTGTCGAGCTACCGCCGGAATCAAGATCGGGGATCTGCTGAGAAGGAATGACGGTGGAGGTGGCGATCGAGGAGTCGGCGCGGCAAGAGAGTAACCCCATCGTGTGTGTGAGAGAGAGAGAAATGGGGAAAGTTGAAGCGGCAGAAGAACGACAATTAAAAACAAGATCTTTGAAATGTCGGCGGATAAATTTCTAGTTTTTGCACTGAAAATCTATCGAAGTTAAATTTTCGGTGGACTATAAATAGAAAACAAAAACAGGGCATGTGGCAGACAAGCATTTGCTGTCGCAGCTGTTCTGGTGCTCCGTTTGCCTCAGTGATCCCTTCAATGGGCGCACTCGTCACGTGCCTGTCCTCTTCTCGAGCTGGCACTCGCAGGCGCCGCTTTATTCTCTCTCTAACTCTCGCTCTGCGTTATATCCTCTCACTCTCTGAGGCGAGCTCTTCGGAGGGAAGAAGCCGGCGAAATGGAGAAAGCGCTGATGAAAGTTGCGAGCTTTTCCATCACGAAGAAAGCCAAAGCGGAGATTTCCTCCATGAGCGATGACCTCACTGTAAGCGGAACCTTTCCTTTCTCGTAATTTCTCCGATTTTCTCTGTAAGCCCTACCGGTTCCTTTGATCTCATGGAAGAAGCGGTGTACAAGAGGGCATTTTCGCCCAAATGTCGGATGTTCCCTAGCCCAATCCAGGGGATGATAACTTGTTATTTCTTGCTCAGGGATTTTTTAGGTCATCTCGTGGCTCAGATTTCCGACGCTAAATCTAGAAACCCTTCCATCTTGTGTCTCTTACATTTTGGTTTTTGCCCTTTTCTTGTTCACACAAGAGAGAATTCGCATGCATGCCTGCATTTACATTTTTTTATCCAATCTTTTCTCGATTGATGTTTTATGATGATCTGATCTTCACTTCATCAGCGCTTTTCGAGCACAGTGGAGGAGAAGGCTAAGTGGCTCTTTGAGAAGCTGAAAGGTGAGGGATTCTATACCATTGCTTTGCCATCAATTTT
>JBBMKF010473588.1:0-10337 GCA_037834155.1 Curcuma caesia | reverse complement strand
CCTACTAGGTCTAACTTCTAGTTAGAACTAGTCACTTCCATACCTGTCAAACATTCGATCACCCTTGACCTGTTTGGACTTCTCTTGCCTAATCTCCAGTTAGGACTAGTCACTTCCATAGACAGACTTCTCACCTGCCAAACATCTAATCATACTTGACTTAATTGGATTTTCCCTTGCCTAAGATCCAGTTAGGATTTTCTACTCAGCTTCACTCATCAAGACTTCTCTTAGCCTCCAACTAGGACTGCCTAGCCTCCAACTAGACTTCCTGCCCCGCGTCACTCATCAGGTCTTCCTTGACCAATCTTCAACTAGGACTTCTTCTATTTAACTTCCAGCTAGAACTTTTCCTGTCTAGCCTCAATTAAGACTTCTCTTTGTTCGATCTAACCAACTAAGACTTCTTACTAGTCTTCTGGTCAAACTGACCTGACTAGACTTCACTCATATCCAAACATCATGTTCTGTTTGAATTAACCCTTAGTCAGACTGATCAGACTAGGTGTATTGTTAAACATCAAAACTCTGAGAATAAAATAGTACTCCTTGCACCAATAATTTGTTGTCGTAATTTTCTTGCTTGCTACTTGTTTCTTAAATACATGATAAATTTCTATTTATATTGCAAAATCTAAAATATATTAAAGCTAGTCAATCATATTATTTTTTTTTACAACTTTCTAAAACACTTATTTGTTTTTTAAGTTTTGAATTTTTTTCATGAATTTTAAAATATTAGCGTCAAATTAGATTTTGATTGTCAGCGTCCGACCGACAGTGGCACGGAGCATGCGGCAACTATACTCACGGAGCGAAGCTACTAAATGGCGAAGCTCGCTGCTCCACGTGTGGCATCAAAATCGGACGCTATGCAGGCAACTGTTCGGCCAGTGACACGTTGGAGACACGCGCGACCAACACTCGCGCGAAGCCACTAAACTTGTGGCATGGCAAGCGCGTCGCATGTGGTTGCCTCTGCATGTGGGGGCGAACGTGCATGGCACGAACATCGTGCCGCCATGAAACTTTTTCATCTAATTGAACAAAATAATATATGAAAAACTATTAAAATTCGATAAGCTGGAATGTACAGTTAGTTAGTTTAATCTAATTAAATTTTGAATAATAATTAAAAATTAGACGCACTCAAAAGTAAAAAAGAAAAAAAAATCTTTCTCAATTATATTTTATGCCAATCTACAGATTCAAACAAATGCAAAACAATACGAAACTAGCTATCTCGTGGGTATAAAACTACTCAAATATGTAATATCTAATTTGTTCAAGCAGGTTGTCTCCTCCGCGATAGAGCATGTTCAAAGACAGTAACTTAGAATCGGGCAGAGGAATAGGCAACATTGATTCGGAGAGGGTCGAGGGGACTAGTGTTTTTAATTCTCGACCAAAACTTCAATCATGGACAATGTCAATCAATCTTAAGATCAAATAATTTATTTGAAACCACTTTCATATTAATTAGCCTTACAATTAGGAAACACTATAACTTAAAAGTTCTAACAAGTCAGGGAACTAATTACTAAAACTTTCTAAAATTTCAATTAGCTATCTCCAAATTTAATTAAAATAAATCAGCCCTTAGTATGTAAGCTCCTCTTAATTTCTTATGAAATAATTATTCTTTAATTAGTTTCTATTTATTTTTTTCCAATTGCTTCATGCGACAACACGTTGATGATATAAACCTTAGGTGTATGACTACATTTGGCTCTTAAATATTGGAACCATGCTTAATTGACTATAGCTTTTAATCCCCCACGAAAACTCCTTTATGTGAATTTAGGTATAAATCAAGATGGCAAGCTATCAAAATGACTCAAGTTATCAATTAATATTACTAATTTATTCTTAGGTATATATCTCACAATATATATAACGCGAATGGCTCAGACTGACTGATTTATTCCTTTCACATATGAGTTAAAATGCCAAGAAAATATTAGCAATATATGCAAGTTGTAAATAATAATAATAATAATAATAATAATAATAATAATAATAATAATAATAATAGGGTTTTTAGTTTGGATAAAAGCCCTTCAACAACTTTGGAAGCCACCATGGAGTTAGTGAAGGTTCTGTAATAACTAGTCTTATAAAAAATCTAATAATTAAAAATACGATTCAGCAATATGATTCTTCTAAAATTCAGAATTTTAGTCAATAAGAAATTTATGTTACTAAAGATAAAGGCAGCAAAACACTTATGAGAGGAGCATGATAATTAACTTGTATTCAGACCCAAATTGAATTAATACCGGCTTACATAAATTAATCAAATATAGAAGACCAGATAAAGAGACGAAGAACAAGCCAACGGTTAAGCCAATAAATAATCTTAACTGTGTTAAGTCTTCTACATGCATGCTAAGATTATTACATTATCAGTAACACAATTTACTAGCTGATCTTCCATATCATGTTCATGCAATTAAGTTATAAATGACATTTACATTAAACGTAAAAATCTCAACAACATCCACATCCATTTTATATATATTCTCTATTTCTTCGTATTAACTATATAATAAATATTGAGCTATAGATATATCCCTATAAATCTTCATACCGTAGAACACAATCAAGTTGAGTCGTTCCCATTGTTGCTGAATCTGAAGGATATCCCATTGTTGATTCGTCGATAGTTAATCCATTGCAAGCAAGCCAAAAATTATCGGAAGCGATCTCCCTTTCACTGCCATATATTTGTTTGCAACTCTCCAACTCCTCAAGATGATCATTTGCCAGTAGTTGATTCCCTAAAAGAGATGGATCGTAGTTGTTGAAGACCAAGTTTTGGAGATCTACTTGAATACCTCCTTGAGTTATGGAATCAAAGTTCGAACTCGAGGTCTCCATGCTCGAAGACGAAGGAAACCCTAACAAATCTTCTTGTATCATATTTGCATTCATGGACTCTGTTAGCGCAGCATCATCTATTATGGTCGAACCTTGTAGAATTGGGTTTGCAGCAACATTAAAATAATTAGTTGATAAAGCTTGACTCTGGGAAACCCTTGCATCTTCGAGTACTGGATGGTGCTTGGGCCACAGCATAGGGTTGTGATAGAACGAGAAGGGGTTGATATTAGGGTTGTAGGAGCCTTGAAGCTGCATATGGAGTTGCATTCTCTCAAGAGCCGATGCACTTAGAGTTTGGTTTTCGTTCTTCACCCCCATTCTATTGACTTCCTCATCTGATCGGTTAGGGTGGAGACGGCGCGGTTGGTCTCTTCGCTTGCCGAGTAGCTTCTTCTTGAGCCTGGTGTTCCAGTAATTCTTGATATCATTGTCCGTTCTGCCAGGTAGCTGGGCGGCAATTATTGACCACCTAATACACATAAGGATCCGAACAGATGAAGTTGGAGTTGATAGCTTGTTGGAAGAAATTAAGTAGATGATTTTAGACTAAATTAGAGAAAAGCTACAGATGATATGTTGATTAACCTGCTCCCTATGCTTATATAGAGGCTACATATGATTTGATCTTCCTCTTCTGTGAAGCCACCATGTTTGATGTTTGGCCTTAAATAATTTAGCCATCTCAGCCTGCAGCTTTTGCCACACCTCTTCAAACCTGTAAATGTACAGAAAATTCGTACACCAATGAATATATTTGCTAAAATCATAAGGTCTAACCCATGTGTAGTGAATCTATCTGAAACTGTTATGTTTGTTCAAATCAGTAAGGTTGTGCTTGATTGTTGAACTTTAATTCCAATATATGTCTAATTAACTAACCCTATAATCCGAAATCTCGCTTCTTATGTACACCTTTAAGTAGTGTATAGATGGATCTTTAAGTGATTCAATAGATAAGAATTAGATACTAAAAATTAGTAATAAAAGGCAACGAGAAGTACTGAATTAATGGATACTAACCGATCTTTTGAGGCAGTGCAATCCAGTTTCCTCCAGTTCCATACTCTTCAATGTAAGCCTTGAGCTTGGCATCCTCCTCAGCAGACCATGGCCCTTTCTTCACGTTTGCCTTGTCACAACAAGGAGCTCTCCCCATCTGATCCCTTCTCTCTCTCTCTCTTGCTATCTCTCTTACTTCTTTACAACCCAAACTGGGATGTGATGGATTCTGATGCGTGAGCTAGCGTGGGATGAAGAAAAACCCAAGAAGGTGAGGCCAAGCTTTATAGAGGAGAGAGAAGGTATTCTTGAGATGTGATGCTTGCTGTAAACTGATTAGGGTTTCTTTAACTTATTAATTAGTTACTAATACTTTCAACCTAAAAATAAAAATACTATAATCCCCAGATTTTTCATATCTTCTGAGATTGACAAAGTCCACCATGCTATATTTAATATGTACCTATATGTTAAACTAGAAAAGCAATGAGAGTAATGCAAGAATGAGTTGCTTGTGTATTTAAGACTTTATATTGGAATTTGGTAAGACACATACATTTAACAAGAAATAGAGAGAACATTAGCAGCGAATCAACAACCAACAAGTAGAGAAAGATGAAGAAACAGGAGGAAAAGTTGATCATTGCATAAGGCATGCATCACCACTTTTATGCATGATTAAATAAGAAAGAAAATACTGTAAATTTAAAAATAAATTAACACCATCAAACTCACCAAAACATATCTTTAAAGATATCCACCCAAAATAAAATAATTACCGAAACTAAATTTCAATTTGAAATTTTAATCCTGATAAATTATATCATTCTCTCCCATAAAAAAAAGAACTTGATTCTATCTACTGGATATATAACACCTTTCAAATTATGGGTGACTTTGTAAAAGATGGTTATTGCTCCACTAGCTCAAGTACCTCAGGTATCATAAAGATAAGAAGAAAGATAATATAAAGATCATTCTTGCCTTCACCTGACAATATAAATTGTGGTGATTTCACATCGATTTTAAGACACAATCGAGGGAAGAAATTAAAATGAAATATCGACTTAGAAGGAAAAATAAAATATATCAATTTCTTATTTATTAGAAGGGTGTCAAAAAATGCAATAAAGAAACGTTAGTAAAGAAAATTGGTGAACTAATTGATCTCTATGATTGGAAACAAAGACTCAACAATTATGCAATTTAGTATATTTTTTAAGTTGGCAATACCTTGATTATAACTATCATTAAACTTATTAGGAGCTCATGAGCTTATTATATCTTTCTAAGTGATATTTATTTTCTAGTTTAGTCAGGACTTAGTATCATCTTTATGCATTAATCATCTCATATTTGTAACAATTAGTAGTTAAACACCATTCATTAGGCCATAAGAAGCTAGAGATAGAAAAAAATGTGAAGAAAAGATGTCAAGGATAAATTTTTTACTTATATGTTGATTTATGGACTAAAAGTAAATGATATTAAATTGATGAAATAATAGTATAACATTAAAGTTGGTTAATTCCCTCCTATTTTATTTTACAAGGTGTTTAAAATAAGTAGACAAGAAACTTTATAACAAATATTTGGCATATGCTTACACTTCCAGTAAGATGAATTTCTCTTCATAAAAAATTACTGTGTATAGAATCTTAGTTGTTCAAAAGTGTTCTAAAATGAATTATGACTAGTCATAAACAGATAGATAAATATAATTTAGCCAAAATTATTGCAGAGATTTAAATAACACACACACACATATATATATATATATATATATATATTGTGATATATCAAATGGGGAATGCAATCAAAGGATGCTAGGCATGCATCTCAATTGGCCGCCGTATGCGCTTTCCGATTTACCCTGATGATCGGTGGGAAACTTCCGTGGGACTGAGCCGACCACCCCTGGGATTGAGTCCATGAGACTGATTGAGATTTATCATTTTTTTGTGATATATCATATCTAAAAAATTAAGCAATTTATTTCTACATCCAAAATTAAACACTTTAATTGGTACAATCTTTAAATACAACAAACTTGAGTTTTGTAACGTGTTAATTGGAAGTATCTCTCTCTCTCTTTTTTTTTTTTTTTGAAATATCACTGATTCACTGATTACTTCTAAACTTGAGAATACTTGCAAAAAATATTTACGTAAATATCTTTGCAACATTTGACAAAAATATGTTTTTAAAAATATGACACATAAAGTTTATTACTAACATTTCTATCTCTAGAGAAAATGCTTTTGTGATATTTTTATAACTATTTTGAAAAATAAGCATTGCGATATGTCTTTTCTCAACAAGATCGTATGCCTAATAAATGTTTTGTTTTTGAAAAAAAATAATATATAGTATGAGATGAATAGATCATTCACACATCAACAATATATTTATAGAACTGATAAACGTATGTCCTTAGCAATGAGCTATAAAACTATAGAACATGAATATAAGATACTAGCTGAGTAATCTACAGATAGAAAGGGAATCAATTGCTTAACAAAGACACAATTTATTGCGAAGTCATTATAATATATGAACCTAGTATATTTTTTTAAAATTTAGCATAGTGTTTTTCATATCTAAAATATTATTTATAAATTTCGTTAAAATCAAGCATCCATTAAATTTTATCCATCAATAATTAAAAAAATATCCACAAAATAGTATGCCAACTCGACTAAGTACAATTTTGAATATACACTGTATTGAAAACTCAAAAAAGTTAAATGTAATTCATATAGGCATCCAAAAACGGTCACTAAATATTTTTAAATGGAAGAAAATTTTAAGAGATGTTCAATTTAACCTAATTTACAAAATTTGGAATCCTCATTCTTCTAGTTGAAGTCAATCTATTGTTCAAATCTATGATCACGTGACTTAATTAAATATGTATATATACATATGACCATGAATATATATACTTGATCCAAATTTAATTTACCAATATTGTTAATCATGTACTCCGGTCCAAATTTGACTTTTGATTTAAATCCGATGTAATGAGTAATTATCTTTTAGATAGAAATTGAATAGATGAAAAAGTTATATTAATTTCAAAAGATTATTTGTAAGAGAAGGGAACTAAGCAACGGCACAATGTCTTGGAAATTAACCTACATCTCTTTCTAGAACAAGGTGACCATTAGTTTGAAGGGAGAATGAGCAAGAGACAAGGTGGAATTGGGATCGCCAAAGCTTCCATTTTAGATTAAAAAGGAAAAGAAAGTCTGTATATAATTTATAAAAATTAACCATCTATTACTTGGCCTCGGTTTTGAGGAGGCCAAGACACGGCATTTCCACCGTGTTGTCCTAGTGGTGGAGTTGACAGTATAAACTATGAAGACTTGGGATTAAGTAATGAAGGAAAAAGGAGGAAATATGGGTGATCTTTCCCTTTGTCCTTGCCTTGGAGTTGGAATCTCAAGGGGAGGCCATGGCATCAGCAACAAGACCGTACCCTTCTTATTTAATCCAACCAAATGAATGAGGAGATAAGCACAAGGACGAAAAAGGAGAGCAAAAGGATGGAGAGGCATTGAGAATCAAGATGGACGCAATTGGAATTTAGCATTGAGAATAAAATACATACTTCCACCTTAGCTTTGTGCATATATTTAAAGACTGTCCTCAAAAAGGTTTTGAGACTATTGAAAATGGATAATTTAACCAAAGACTCATATTTAGCTATTCTTCTAAAAGCTAGGGTGAGGAATAGGGTTGACGATCGATGGATGTTCAGAAAACATAGGTCAATGGAAGAGATGAAACGAACGTGTCAACCCAAAGCGAGCAGTTAAGACATTCCTTCCTTCCTTCCTTCCTCTTGAAGAACCGTGTGACATTGTCAAACGCTTGCATAATTATTGTGGGACTCTTTCCAATAAGTGACCTCATTTTCTTTTGTCTCAACTTTCAATTTCCTATTTAACTTTTCCTCTAAGCAACAAAGAAAAGATCAGGCAGACAACCTTTTGACCTTGGGGACTTTTCTAAAGATTTTTAATTCCTCCCCATTGTTCGTATGCATTGGGCAAGTGGAAAACTGATTGGCTATTATAAGTCAATTCAAAGTGTCACGAGAAGGAATTATCTACTTGTTCTTCGCTTCTATGTAGTTAGTTGCCATAGAAAATAAACAAAGGCAAGATGAGGGATGACTTGTAATCTTAGACACAGAGTAGTCCTCCTGCTTAGTTATTATAATATTGCATTCCAGGTAACTTAATAAAAATTCAGGAGACGCAGTAGTGCTATCAAACTCATCTTCTTTTGCTATTTAAAAGAGTTGAACAATTGTTTGTGAAGAAAAACAGTATTCCTAACAGAAATCCCTTTAAGCATACAAACTAGAAAATATGTTGCTGATATATCCCATCATCTAATATATATATAGAGAGAGAGAGCAATCTCACTGTTTTTTTATCAAATAAATGGATTCTCAATTAAAATACTTCCAATAACTATTTAACAACATGGATAAATTCATTGAAACAAGTACTGTTTTATCACCTGCAAAATAGTGTTCTTTCATGTTACAACTGGTGAAGAATATCAGCCAACGTAAAGTGCTGAAGCCAAACTATAACTATAGTACATTCTCTCAGTTAACTATTCTGTTAAGGACAGATCATAAAACCACTACCTCAATCACAATTAATGAGATCGACTCAAATCTTTGCACAACAAGACCACTTAATCGGCCTAGTATTATTGAGCTCGCCTTATAATTAGTTTTCTGCGCGGCCACTGAAGTTGTTTAGGTGACTCCTGCTCCATTGAGTTGGAATTAAAACAAGTGGCAAGGCAGCTTTGCAATCTTCTCCTTGCGAGGTTCCTTGACTTGCTACTTCCTGCCAAGGCTATAGCATTTATAAATGCAATTGTATTGCCACCCTTTTGTTAGCTTGGACTTCTGGGCATGGTTGACAAAAGGGAAGGAATAATAATTGTCCACTATCACAATTAACACATTTCTAGCTTCTTAAATAGGAGTGTTATATGTATAGTCAAACATTTTAATGAATCTTCCTGCGATTTGACATGCGACTGTTTTCTCAACGACTGCACTTAGATTTTACATCTCTTCAAAACCTGCTTTGCTTTGAGCCTTCTTCAACCTTTGTTGTTTAATTTTTTGGTATTTCTTAGATAATGAAGTTATCATTTCATCTAATTACGAAGCTACTTAGCATAAAAGATCTACTAGCTCTTGCTCCATAGTCTAGACCCATTAAGTGTGGCCCAATATTATCTTGAATGCATGCTGGGTCAAAATTGGTCAAACCTAAGTTAACTATGATTAAATTCACTTCCATCACATAGAAAGATACAAACAAGCTTTTGTGCAAAATCTGTGTGCGAATGACATGGTTAGGCTCTTATATATGCTTATCTTAGCGAGACGATGGAGTGACGTGCATGCCCTGTAGATGATGGGGATCAATTGCGTATATATTTAATTTGAGTCATTCTGACATGGATCATTCCTGAAAAATTAAACAGGATGTACATTATATTGTACAACATAAATTCATTAGCATTAAATAACAATTAATGCAGAGAAGTATTTCTATAAACATTACTAAATCCTTATACTGACTACTTTAGATCATCATTGATGGTCACCGGAGGGGGTTGGAAGAGGGCGCTGGTCTGGAAATTGAAAGCATAGTGACCATAGACTTCCTATTCTCATAGTGACCATAGAGCATGGAGACCATGACAACATAAATTTCTTTACAAGCTCAATATCGCAGCTTGATATGTAGAATTATAATTACTCTCCCTTTGGCCTTCCGAGCTAGATCTATGGAGTACATATACCAATACAATTTTATGAAAAATCAGAGTGCCATCAACCGATGAAAGTCGAAATTAACTTCAAAATCAAAATTTATATTTCGTGTAGATAGATCTAGACTATTAATTTACTCAAATCGATTAAGGGTGAATGAGAAATTAATTATTCAAAGTCAGCCCAGAAAAATATTAATTAAAGAAAGAAGTGCATGGTGAATAGTCTTGTATCGGTAAATTACGATGAACTTCCCTTCCTTATTAATGTTGTTGTGTTAATAGAGTCAACACAAAAGTCCATGTGCTATTTTCTCATCGACAAGCACCTGCGAGCCCGCGGCCCATCATGTGCGCAATAGGCGCTTTGTAAGTGTACTTTACACTTACACGTCATCGCAAGGAGCATTGAGGAACTTAAATTTATGCTCCAGATGATGTGGCAATGCCTACGTGACACTCGGGTAACATGTCAGGTTTGTATGTGACATGGCAGTGCCACATATGGGTAGAGAGAAATGATTGCACTGCTGACTGGGCGAACGAATAACAATCGTTAATCAAAGAGGTGTGATGGATTGCATGTGATGTGATTTGGAGTGTTGGATCACGAAGAGTCGCAATTTGACCGTTGG
>JBBMKF010473549.1:0-10340 GCA_037834155.1 Curcuma caesia | reverse complement strand
TATAAAATGCTAGAAAGCTTACTGTAAGTTACTTGGAACAGGACCTTAGGTTGTCTCAACATATCTATAATGCAACAACAATTGTACTTGCACATAGGAAGAAAAAGCATAGTTTAAAATTTCGTTCCGTACCAGGCAAAACGGTTGAAATCTACTGTTCTACCCGAGACCACCGGCACCGCGGAGGGAACCTCCGCCAGTAGCAACGGAGACATCCATGGGTCGCGATGGGGATGTGCACACCATGACCTCTGCAAGTCGTGTCCCAGCGAGGACGCGGAGGTTGTCACAACCTCTGCTAGTCGGTGCGAGATCACCGCGAAGATTGTGGCAAGGCCGCCACAACAATCACGCGACCTCCACTGGTATCGACAGCGACGGACGCTGGAACACCGACGTGTGGGGTGTAGGCAAAAAACTTAAGAAAATTAAGCTAATCAAGAAAACTTATGTTAATAATTTCAATCAACTCCTAGATATAAATTATCAATAGATAATGTAAAATAGACTTAACCAAACTCTAATAAAACTACCCATAAATAAAATTTTTATTTAGTTATTTATTTATCATACGAGGCGTTGCAATCCCATGTTTGTTTTATTTTTTAAAAAAATATTTTATTTTTTATTTTTTATTTTTTTAATATTTAGATTAAATTTTTTTCTTTTTAATTAATATATTTTTATATTTAAAAATTTTTGAACTCATATCAGCACGGCACGATACAGTATCGAAACCATATCATTCTAGTCATAAATCGAAACTCCGATGTGGGTCAAGATTTTAAACCATGGAAGAAAGCATTAAATAGTTTTGTGCAAAAGATAATAGAAATAAATGTCATTAAAATCATCATCATCATCAAGCTGTGTTTATACCATAAATTTGGGGTTTGGATTTTATGATTCATAGACATAGACAAACTACTAAACAATAAGATACTAAAATATTGTAGCATAAGTTTATAAGATTGATCAATCCATAAACGACCATGGAAGCTTAACAGGTTTACTTTTGTCAGCAAGCTAGCACCCATTTATCTCAGGGTTTGAAATTTCGAGCCGTATCATGCGATACTGGTGAAATTTTCTGTTCCGCCGACGGACCAGCACCAGCACACACCGGCACAGTGGTTCCGCTAGCGAGATGCCTCCGGAGGCGTCACCCGAGCCCCGCGATGCCACCAGAGGCACCGCCCAAGCTCGACGACGTCTCCGCGCGCGGGTCGCACGTGACAGGGGGCGCGATTTTGGGGTTTTTTTGGTTTTTTAACTTGGGTTTGATTAAATTTTAATAATCAATTCTTAGCTATAGTTGGGGATAATTTAGATAGGCTTTATTAAAATCCATAAAATTATCATATTATTTTTTTAAAATATTTTATTTAAATTAATTTTTTCATTTTAATTAATATATTTTATATTTTAAAAATATCAAAATTATATCGGCACAGTATGATACGATACCGAAATTGTATCGCTCCGGTCCAGGACCAAAACCTTGGTACAGCTCGATATTTTAAACCTTGGTCTCGATACTAGCACCACATGATGCAATGCTGAAACTATATCGTCTCGATTAAAGACTAAAACTACGGCACTGTTTGAGATTTTAAGCCTTATTAGGCTATAATCTAGTGGGAAAACAAAATGTATCTTGGATGTGTCTAAACAATAGGTAGTTGTGCCTAGAGAGCAAACGATGGGATCTTTTAGCAATAGTCCATGTAGCTATCCTATTGAATCCTATGGAAATACTTATTGATGTTGTGTGGAAAAGTAATGATAAAAATACAAAATATACATTAGTTTTGGCTGGTTGATTTCACAGTCTCTTGGTATTATAAATCACCCCCTTTATTCCTCCTCTCCGATCCTTTAGTTGGATAACATTGCACGCTTCATTAACAAAGAAGATAGTTGAGAACTTAAAATGGAATTCCAAAGCAAAAAAATTTAGTTACTTCAATGATGAATCACAACCTATGTAAGTGGTTCCCATATACAAGATTGAGAACTTTGATTGAAATTATGCTTGATTTATCATATCTAAGCTTGAAATTAACCAATTTGAATTGAACAAACAAACAATTTAAGAGAAAAGAATCAAACATAGAAAAGTAATCAAATGAGTAATGAGGTACAAGGAGCTTCCAACCTCATCATTTTCTCCTTTATTTAAACTGTCATGGCCAAACCTTCCCTGATCAGAAAAAAAAAATTTTGAAATTTTCAGTACAACACTATTTAAATGTTAAAAATTAAAACTAGCCCAAGTTATAGATTCTTGAAGTACTAAAGAGAGTATGTATATGTTTGAGAAATTAATATAAATAGTGAAAGTCCTATATGCACAGTGGTTAACCCATCATCATATGCAATATAATATTTCCTTTAGAGGGAAGGCTGTCCCTCATCCTTTGACCATCTCACCCCTCTTATCATTGTGTCTGCGCAAAAAGTCTTCATTACCACTATTGCCTAGGCAGGAAAAGAGGAATTTGCAGCTCCACTGCAAGTCCACACTCTAACATAGCATGGCTTTGTGCGCACAATGTTGTCATCTTGTACATTGTGGCCTTCCAATTGCATGCAACAAGAATCAATTGTGCATTGTAGATGCCTCTGCAAATTTTTCTAACTCCAGCTTCAGCTGCACAACACCTCATGCAACCAACGACCAGTAGATGATTCTAACCAAGTCTAAACAAGTTCTCTAGCGAATGAAAAAGGATTCAAATAAGAAGGATAAGAGAAGAACATGGCAAGAGAGAAGATGAATCTATGTACAAGTGTATAATTGAACAAGAATTTTCTGGAAAAAGATTAAAAAGACTTCAGATGAAAATGCCATAAGTATATCTATAGAGAGGACAATATAGTATAAAAGACCTTTTTCAGGATAAGTATTTTTTTTCAGGAGCAGGGGAGTTAGCATACAAAATTCACCTGCTTGATGGATAAACCAGGTGAATCAACAGCATTGATGTCAGATTTTGTACTTGATTCAGCAGTCTGTGCATTTTCTTTCATCTCAGGATTTAAGCGTGTCATTGACGGACGAACTTGGATGACTGCATGGACAGGATTTAAGTGTAACTGCAGGTAATGAGATTAAGAAAAATAAGTTTCTTTTGGGCTAAATGTAGGTCATTGATGCAAACAAGTAAAACAGAACACAATATATACACCATCGATTAAAAACTCAAAAGCAACCAAAAATAAGAAAGAATATGAGAGATGTAAGCAACACTGTCCATCGACTAAGACAAAGAAACCCATGATTAAGTTTTGTTTCTTTGACAAGGTAAAATAACAAGAAGAAAGAAAAATAAGCATTTCCTTTGAAGGAATCTGGGTAGGAAAAGAAATTAGAAGAAAATTTTTCTCCCCTCAAAATTGATCCATCTAGAGAAAAAAATATAAATGCAGACAGACACCTTGTCTCCCCTGGCCGTCAGCTTTGGCCTCTGCCCTAAACTATGAGCCTGTTTGTTGCATCTCCAATCTCTGACTTTGGAAGAAGATGAGCATGCTATAGCATATACATATATCACCTATAGAAATACTATTCTTCTCTTCCTTTAGTTTTCTATCTCTATCTCACCTCTTTTCTTTCTCTTGTTCCTTTACTCCTTCAAGGAAACAAAGATTAAGTCATTTTACTTCAATTTACCTGGTAAATAAATTGAGCCTATTACTCTAAAAGAGAGATTGTATCCTTTTGTTCATCGTTAAAGTTCTTGCTCAAAGAAGTTAAATTTTTAGCGCTAGATAATGACCAGGCTATGAGCTTATCAGTGAAAGCAGGTGTTTGTGTAAAAAGATTGTTCTAAAATTAATACTCATGTAAAGTAGTAATCTATTTGAAGCAAATTAGACAGAGATTGTATAAAGATAGTTGAAGGTTTTGATCAGCTGGAACGCAAATTAGTACAATTTTGCTTTCTTTATGACACATCTAACATCAATCTTTATCACTAAAGGAAAATGCCCCAATCGACAGGAAACAAAGGAGATGGCAAGAGTTGATAGACCCTGAAATAAGAAAAGATAGATGAGCTAATCATCCAAGCCCAAGCAAAGTTTCAAATTTATAGTTAAATTCCCATTATAACCTCTATGCATTCTTTAAGCAAATATCTAGTACTTAACCCATCTGCTAGTGATATGTAATTTGCAAGGCCATCTGATATATAATTTCCAAGGGCATCTAGAATGCTCATATCATAAAACACATCCATGTTGACTAAAGCAAAGCTTAAATGAAATTTTAAGTTTGTTAGGATGAATAGAAAATCTGGTAATTTGCAAAAGCTAATTTTCATTTTCTCAAAGAAAAATGTGAACTTTGTTCCAATTTAAGCAAAAGAAGGTACCTGGTTTCCATCCAAAATCCCGATAGCATAACTAGCTAGTGAAGGTGTCAGTGATGAAGACAATGTCTGGAAAAGTTCAATTCAACTGTCAGGTTGAAGAAAAGCTAACTTTGCGATACAATTTAACCTTCATTTATTACTAAAGTTTATAAAATTAGCTATCTAGCAATTATTTGAAGTGCTCTGACATGTCACTAAGTTTGATGCCAATGAACTCAGAGGTGAAACAAAACCAGGTAGGAAAGGAAGATATATTGAAATTTGAAACATAAAATATTAGGATAAGTGAAAATGAAAAACAAATAAATAAAGGCAATCCATTAAAAATATAACACGGTCGACAAAACTAGGGATTGTAAATGCATAAAAAGTCTATGAACCAACTTAATGAGAGATTGTTTATATTAATTGGCATATATAAAGAATGAAAAAAAAAGCTTGGACATTTTAAAGCTCTATAAGACAAACAATCAAGGAATTCAACTCATTAATGTTCATGGAATGAGGAATGCCAGTGAATAGTTTATGAATAGATTTGTTTAAAAGCTTGTCTAAGACTCATTTGTGATCTTCTATGTTTAGCCACATTATCCAAACAGATAAAGCATACAATAACTATGTATATGCAATTATGCTAGTATACATATAGGGATGGTAATGGATGGGATAACACTGTTAATTAAATACCTACATCTCCATGAAACAATATGTTACATTTGAGGACTAACAGAAAACACCAATCAAAGTGAAATTTGATGAATCTAAAGCATAATGCCCATTGGCCATGAAACAATATGTTACATGTGAAAACTGAGAGAAAACACCAATCATAGCAAAATTTAATGAATCTAAAGCATAATGGTCATTGACCATCAAAATTCAGACTACAGGTCTAAAGTTTGCCATAGATTCAGCTACATTCTCAGCAGTGTAAATGACTTTTATGAGTATCCAGCAATAAGAAGAGTAGAAATAGGTCACATAGTTCTCTACCTGCTTCTCTAACCTTAAGGGACCAGAAACATCTTGGTCATAGTTCTCACTATCAATATCGAGACTCAAATCTATCTCAATCTTTGATTTTGTTGGCTTCACTCGGACCTGAAACAACAAAAAATAGTCAAAGAAAGGTTATAATAATGAAAAATAAACGTATAGAAAGATCTGAATAAATGTATATAACAATTTCAACAAAAGAAAAACAAAAAAGGAAACTACACGTGAAACTGAATCTATTGAACATACCTTTTCACATCTTTCATTCAATTCGTATGGCCTCCAAGAAGGTCTAAGTACATACTGCAAAATATATAGCTGAAACAAAAAATGGAATGGTATATTAAATATGATTGAAAGTAGTGCTCATTTGAGACAATTGAAATCCATATGAAACTCAGTTGATAACAGCATCAAGATTGTATTTCTTTTCCCAAGACTACCTAGTCCTGAATATCTTAAGAGATAATGCTAATGCTTATTTAGGTCCTCATTGAAAAAAATAAACTCTTTGTTTCTATTTATCTTGGGTAGAGAGGGGCAGCATGCAAAATAGCAGAGGCGGCAATCAGTGGCAAGAAAGGCAAAGAACTAAAAGGAAAAAAAAATTCCAATGAACTTATTTGTTTGGACTGCTAAAAAATCAAGGAGGAGAAGTTCTAGCTTGCAAAAGTTGGGATTTCCCAACTCCATAAAGAAGTGACAGATACGTATAACCATGAAGGTAGACAAGTTAATTTCCTATTCACGGGTGAGGACCAGAATGAACAGTAGTCATTCCATTCCAATCCCACAAATACTAAAACTGAGGTCCAATTTCCAGAAATCTCATTTTCTTTGACGAGGAATTACAATCTCTTTTTAGGTTCCAGACAATGCACATAACACCGAGCAAGAATGACAGTGACCGCACCGCACCTATAACTTGAGACTTAATCAGCACATAACACCAACCAAGAATGACAGTAACCGCGGCTATACCTTGAGACTTAATCAGCAAACTAGCAACTTCGAACTTCTAAACTTAAGATAGTAGACCAGGAAAGACTTACATAGGTATCCTCATCAAGAGGAGCTGGAGAACAGAATACGTCAATCTCGCGAACCACGGGATCCTCCTCTTCCACTTCCTCCTCGAAACCTCCATCGACGTCCATCGCATCGCTCGCTGCGGCCTCTGCGTCCGGGCGGGATGACGAGGGACCTCGAGACGAAGAGCCAAGTCCAGTCTCCTCCTTGACGAGGTCTGGGGCGGGAGGGGGGTCGAGGGAAGGGCCGGTGTCGGGGTCGGCCTTAATCCGGTTTGGGGGCTCGATCTTGACCTTGCCCTTCATCTTCGGCTGGAAGCGGGCGGAGCGCGAGGGGCGCTGGGATGCGCCGCGGGCGAGGTCGAGATCGAGGGCCATGTCGAGCTCCGACGCGGCTCCGGCGGAGGGATCGACGTCGTCGTCGCCTCCGTCCATGTCTCTCTCTCCTCCTCCTCGCGGCTGCTTGCGTTGTGGGAGCTCCAAACGGTCATCGAAGGCGCTCAAAGTTAAACCCTCGCGGTTGGAAGAAGAGGTGCCGGTGAACTGGCCACTGGATCACCACACACCGGTCGAGCCAACCTAATCGACTCGGATCCGACCGGACCATGACAAATTTTGGAGTCGCAACCGAACCCGGTTCGTAATTATAATTACCTCCTAAATTTTACATATATTTTTTAAATATATGTAGTCAAAGTTGCTCAAAATATTCTGATAATTTAAATTTTTAAAAAATGTATATTTTTTAAATTTTATTTAATTTTTAAGATGCGAAATTTCCCCATGAAATAATTTAAATTTGATAGGAAAATAGATTTAATATATATATATATATTTCTCATTTTATCGAAAATTTTGAACTTTGAATTATCATTTTTTTTGTTTCACGGGTACTTTTTTATCTAGATTTTTAGACCTTAATAGTGTAAATGATCGAGGGGGGAGGAGCATAGGGTCCGATTTCAAAATGTTTGGAATGAGGAAGGGCCTTGATAGTGTATTGTAAAGCTTTTTCGAATATTAATATTGGTGTAATTGATCTCCAAATTAAAAAGTTTTGATGATTAATAATAAATCTGAATGTATATGTATGGTCAAATTGACTGAGTTAGAAAATTAGTAAAATTTCAAGTATATTAATAGTAACTAGATGCTGAAAGTCTAGACAGATCAAAAGAAATTTAATATCATACAAGTATAAAATCCTATAGATTGTAAATAACTACACCTACTTAAAATTCACTTTTTTTTTTTACTTTTCAACCTTGTCTAATATTCAGATATTAAATAAAATTAAAAATTCCAAAGGAATAAATTCTAAGTAAATCAAGAGCAAGTCTAAATATATCTGGATACTTAATAAGAAAAGAACTTTAAAAAAAGTGAATTCTAAATAGAAAAATGTCCTTGGTACATTGTCGGCACCGTTAGTACCCCTTAAATTAATGAAAAATAAAAAATTAAAAAAATATATAGTAAATTTGACATCTCAAAAATCTATTTAATGCCCTCTGAAACTTGACCTATTTTATTGATAACCTCATCGACCTACCTCCACTGCTTTGCTTTGGCTTGTTTGTTTCTTTCCAAGAAATAACGGTGTGTGATCAAAACAAGAAGCAGCAGGAGGAGGAACGGTGGTGAAGTGAGTAGTAAAGAGAAGGTATGGGAAACCCTTTTGGATGATCATGGCAAATGCCTTGGGAAGTGTGGTGTCATTCGAAGTAAACATCCAACAACACAAGTGTCTTTTGGAGAGGGTTGAAGATATTCGTCAACCGTCGGTTGAGATCTGAGCCTTAGACGAGTAGTAGCTCCTACGCCGTCGGATTCAATAGAGGGTTCGTCTCGAGTGTCGATGGCCTGCTTAGGCAAAATGAAATGGGACGACTCGTCGCCGTACCCAATCTCCAATCTAATCCAATTAATTAATTAGATAAATTGATTCATAAAAATAAAAAATATATTAAAAAAATCCTCTAATTTTATTAAATTTAATTATTTCATAAATACATTTTAATGTACAGGTTTATTTTTATTTTGAAATTTTTATTTTTTTATCTTCATCTCGACCTACGAATCAACCTACGAGGATTTTTCCATTTAGATTTGTTTTTAAATAAATTGATAAAATTTTTAATTCAATTAATTTAAATTGTTTGGTGGATCGAACTTCGGTGACAACTCTAAGCAATCTCGATAAAATCATAAACTTGTCTCTGGGACATAACTGAATTGGTTACGACGAAATAGAGTTGCAGAAGAAGACAAGGATTTGAATCTCGACGAAGCCGAGACAATATCCTCCTTTATCGTGGTCAACTGTAGTTTTTCGATTTACCTTTTTATAGATGATTGTGGGATCGATCATGTAAAATCACTGGGATGATAGATTTCATCTTTTTGCGGAAGATAAAATCATAAACTTTAAGTAACATTTAAAAAAAAATAGAGAAGCCTTGAGGTGTAAAATGAAAATTTCGTTATCTTAGACCTGACAAATGGTAAGGACGAACACAGAAGGCGAGACTAAATGCACCTGGACACGGTACGAGACAATGTGAATGAGCCTTCCCATGCGAACGAACTGCTTAGAAAATGGTACGGGAGTGGTGAACATGGTTTTCTTAGATTTCTTTGTATACTTGTTCTTGTTTAAGCATCAGAGAAGCAATAGTTTTATTTTTGGGGAATGGGGTGGTCATTTTTTAAAAGAAAGGCAAATAATGTTTTATTCTTCCAAGTAATCTGTACAATTTTTAACTTATGTTTGAATTTTTTTTTATCATAGTACCATTTCATTTTTGTCATTTTAAATGCATCTGAGCACCTGTGAGAATTTAGTATTTTGTTTTCAATTTTCATTTCATTTAATTTAAATATTTAAATTTTAATTTTTTTAAAAAATTAATATTAAATGTTCATGGATGGAAGTGCAAAGTAATATTTCAACGTATATATAAATTAATAGGAGAGATTAGAATGACGCCAACATGGATCTTAGCAATAGAGTCACTCCAATACTTCTTAAGTTAATCCCTTGATTCAGAAGTTGAAGAGTAGTAGAAGTTGCCTTAGGGCTTGTTTGTGTACTTGCACTCGTTAAAGTGTCCTTTCTTTTATATATTACCCTAGTGGAAAAAATGATGCCTATGTTCGGGTGGAGGGGGTGTTATGTCACCTTAGGTTTCTCGTATTCTGTTGAACATGTTGTCTCACGTTTGCCATATTCTCCAAATTTTGTTGACTCTGTCATCCTACGTTTGTCATGTTCAGTTGACCTTGTCATCTCATGTTCTCCACGATTTGATCGAGAGAACATCACCTTCGAGTAGAGGGGGTGTCACATCACCTCATGTTCCCCATGACTAAGGAGGCTAGTGATTGCATTCAGAGGTACTATGAATGAACCGAGATGAAGGTGTCAAGCATAGACAAGCTGAAGGTGTCAAACATGGCCGAGCTTAAGGAGTCAAGATTATCTAAGAGTCATAAGGTCAAGGGCCTAGGCATCTTTCTAGAATGAGGTTATCGGCTCGAACTATGCTTCCCAAGTGAGGCTGTCGATTCGGGCTATGCTTACTGAGTTGATTTGACTTGCTTGAAATCTAAGTTTCTTAGACTCAATGGGTCAAGTGAGCTCGACTTAACTCGGGCTCACTTTTGAACAAACTCGATTATGATTGACTCAAATTTCACTTTGATTTATAACTCAACATAATTCTTCAGCAAAAGATGGAATCCGTTGTCCCAGCGGCCCCACGCGGTCGGCCTTACGATCCTCTGGGAGGAGGTAAATCGAGAAATTGCATTTGTCCACTACAGGGAAGGGCATTGCCTTAGTTTCGTCTAGATTCGATTCTTGTCCACTTCAATAACTTTACTCCGCAATAACTAATTCAATCATGCTCCAACTCAGCATAATGCGTGACGCCAT
>JBBMKF010473538.1:0-10340 GCA_037834155.1 Curcuma caesia | reverse complement strand
CCGACCTAACCTTTCTGTGTCTATTATCTTGTATAACTTGGTCCTTCTATCCTTGATATCTAGATTGATCCATGAGGCATAGACCATGTCATCCCCTTATCAATCTTTGTGTTTCTTGATCTCTAAGTAGACTCACTTAACCAAATGAGCTCAATATCTTATATTGACTTATTTGAGCATGACCATGCATTTTAATAGTCCTACTTAATCAAGGGGTCGATAGATATCACTTCGTCCATATGAAAAAGAGAGATCCCATCTAGATCACTCATATCTCTCCGCATAATTTATTGCATACCTAGTGATCGACTTTATAGTCCACCTTATTTCAAGTAATGTGTGCCGATACTAAGTACACAACTTCTTATGTAGGGAATCGTAGTGACTTAAGGTCTAAGGACTATTTATATTAATAGTCACTATGAGAATGTTTATGATACTCATATAACGATCCATGAAATATTCTCATGGCGGATCAATTCAATACATATTCTCTTTTCTTCTTCAGTTGACCTACATGTTAATCTCAACGCATTAATATTGCCCTTGTATATTAAAACTTGACTAGGAATAGTTAAAAGTAGTGTTTTATATATATGTCTACAGCCTCCCACTATCAATTCAACCAATTGATATGCTGTAGACTAGAACCTACTACCCTAAGACATTATTATACTTATTTATCTAATACAGATCTGAAATAAATATAATAACCATAAACGTTGTCTTTTATTAATGAAATATGATACAAAAATTTCCTTGTCAATCATCTCATAATTGGCTCTAGGCCTAACACTAACACATCAGTCATCAACCACATTGACACTCAATTGCCATGAAAATCAAGATAAGTTGTGGGGGGAAAAACCCTTCTGAGGCGTCACCAGAAATGAATTTAACATAAACAAATAATGAAAGAACTACATCATCCACGTAAGATACAATCTAAAATCCAAAATAAGCTGATTTATGAAAGTAACTACATCAACCAAATAGTTGTAATGTGTAAACAAATGAAAAGAGACCAAAAATAAAATACTAGTTTATCTATACGATGCCAAGATTAATCACAGAATTTTTTTTGAGTAACAAAGTACCTCATTCTTTAGGGCAGAAGCAGCAGTTCCACGGTCTGCAGGATCCACTGAAAGAAGAACTTCAAGTAAAGTAAGAGCTGATGGAGGAAAGTCCTTAAATGTTTCAGCAACACATCGTCTATAAGGTTGTTGTGGTTTAAAAATGGTAGCATGGGGCAATCTAGATTTCCTCCAATACTCTTCAGAAGGTGAACCACAGAGTTTAAATATTTTGTGCAACTGTTCTACCTACACATATGATCAATTAAAACTCAGGAAAGCATTAAAATAAATGTGTCAGGAAAACATAGTTATCATTTTTCATGAAGAATTCAAGAAATAAAAGTTGTGTCCAATTGAAAAAAGGATCCAACTATCAAGCAGAAATATATACATGTATACTTAGTTGATGTTAGGTCCCATTGCAACGTATAGTTGCATTCAGAATTTTTTTCCTGAAAGCAAAGGTACTTGATATAGGAATTACAGTTGACACCTCGCCAATCACAATAAAATATTTTCCTTAATTTACCTAGAACTCTCTAATACTAAGAAAATAGTAAAGCATCATGTTATGCTCGTGGTCTTTTAAGGTCAACAGGTCAATGCTTAGTTTAAGTAGATCAAACACAATTTAAGGCACTGGTAGATATATTCCTATTATTATAAAACGTGATATAGCTCCTGATTCACGGATAATGTTTTGCAAAGCATAATTTTTCCAGAGAAAAATATATTTTGGAAACATTAAATATAAGATAATAATGAAAAGGATGTGACTGCTTCTATTTACACCAGCTACGAGGAAAGGGAAGACTTTCATGGTGATGAAACTTGGGCAGGCAAGTCTAACCGAAACACAAGCTAGACCACCAGGTGTTCAGAACTTTAACTAGATCATTTCTTCCATAAAACTGTGATGAATCTAGTAAGCTTTTAATGAACCATATAACCAATAAGGTCATCATGCATAGATCCACTTTGACTTTATTGTCAAGGACAGTCTATAAAAATCTGCACTGAATCAAATCCCCTCCTTTGGACAATTCATTCTTTTGTAAATAGAAATTGTACAGATTCGATTCCTTTATTTAAGTGCTTATTGTATGATGATTGAATAATATAAGTGCTTAGATGTAGAAATCTCATGATGATAATTTAAGTGTGTAACACAATCTTGATACATGTTTAGTGAGCACACAACAATATATTGACACAATATCATTGAAATCATGGAATTATTATAATTGTCCATCCATACCTTAAACCATGGTTTAAAATCTCATACCATGTTGGGTGAAATGGTCAAAGCGTATCATTCCGATAAATTATCGAAACTCGATATTACTCGACACCGAGACGGTATCTCCTGTATCCTTGTGTCAATCATGTCGAGGACTATCATTTCATGCGAACACATGACACCTCTTGGTTTGCTAAACTGAGATAATGTTGTTATTTTTTTATTTTATAGTTTGTTTTCATATAAGATAATATCAAAATTGTAGCATTCTATATGGAAAACACATATTGAACTTAACTATATAGTTATTTTATCTTTTTCTTCTTCTTCTCTTTCTTCCTTCCACCTCGAATTTACCACTAACACCATATATTAAAATGTCTACACGACATTTGGTACCTTGGAGGTGTTTAGCTTGATTTGCAGATGTTTATTTCATTGTCCCTTTTAAAGCAATGGTATGAATATATTTAATCGAGGAGTGACACAGCTTAAGCGTCTTAGGCGGATAGTTGAAATGCAAACTTTGAACCACATAAAATCCACTTGTTAGCATGTGCTTTACTTTCTTATTTAACACTAGATCACACATATACGTTTGCTATTAATCATTATTTTAGTTGTGTTATAATAAAAATTTTAAGTATCAATTCATCTCCTCTAGCCAAGTCATTCAATCCAAGAGCACATAGTTAGGGGTAAGGTTCGAAGCATTATTGCTTGCTAGAGTTTTAGGCACCATGTTATGATGACACCCAAGTCATTCAATCCAAGAGAACATAGTTCGAGGGAAGGTTAGAAGCATTATTGCTTGTTAAAGTTTTGGGCGCCATGTTATGATGACACTCAACCCACTTTAGAATAATCAAAGTATGCTTAGATTAATTTAGATGAGTCTTATTCTTTACTTGCAAAAAAATAGCAATTTAGTTAATTAATTGAATTAAATTGTCATATTATAGTGCACTAATGCTTGACATTTGCCCCCATGGGTTGGTGCAGTTGGTACCTGCATGGGTGTTTGGCACAAGGTTTTGGGATCAATCCCCAACAAGTGTAAAATGTCTCGCTAGGTGTCTGACCTCCCCCATGCAAAAAGGCTGATATGTTAGGGTAAAAGTCACCCCCCCCCCCTCGGTGATTTACCCCCTTTCAAAGTGTGTGGGGACACCTTGGAGGGGCCGCTAAGGTTACGGCTTCACCAATTGCCAAAACTAATGCTTGACATTTATCGGTATGTGCTAAAGCATGTCAAGATATTTAATGCTTTTCACTTAGATATTTTAGTTTTTAATAAATCCATATCAAGTGGTAATTAAATTAAGATAATTTTACTCATTCTTTCTTCAATTTTTATTGAATAAATTTATAAAAAATATATTCATACAATCTTCTTCCACTACCTTGTTTGCTTACAAAATAAAAATATATAAAAAAATTAGACAATCAATTAAATTAAAATTTTCAATAAACAAGTTATGCAAACATAAGAAACATTACTTAAATTCATCATAATATCTACCCAAGCATGGCGAGTGTCAGCATAACAATACTCATTGCTACAATCAGCACAAAAGGCATGGGAGAGATTACCCATACCAATTAGTATCAGTACATTTTCATAATTTATCAGAATGGTACTTTTCAACCATGCCACCCATGTTACGAGAATGCAAATCATGCCAATAGGAATTTTATGTTCATTTATTTTAATTATTTCATCATTGTTTGTCTTGTTATTAAAACTACATTTCATATATTTATTGTTTGTTCTATTTATCTTTAAACCTTTAATTTTTAAAATCAAATCATATTTACCACAAATCACAAAAGAGTAAGAAGGAAATAATAATGATGTTTGATGATAATGTGGCTGCAGAGTGGAATGTAAGACCAAATAATAACCACGATGTCAATAAAGAAAAAAACTCCAGTCCCATAAGACTGGTATGATATCATAAAAACTCAGGGATTAAGCCAGCATGAGAAACAAAGTTACTTGCCTCTGTTCGTCCAGGCATTATAGGTTTGCCTGCATATAGTTCTGCAAGAATGCAACCAGCACTCCATAAGTCAACAGCAACCCCATAATTAGTGGCTCCTAGCAAAAGTTCTGGCGGTCTATACCAAAGGGTAACTACACGGCTAGTTAATGGAAGTCGTTGCTCAGGATCAAAGAAACTTGCCAAGCCAAAATCTGCAATTTTTAAAATGCCACTGTTGTCTATTAAGAGATTGGAACCCTTGATATCCCGATGCAGAATTTCACAATTGTGACAATGATCAAGACCATGTAAAAGTTGTTGCATGTAACATTTAACCTGTAGAATAAATAAAAGAAATTGGCAATGATATAGCAAGCTTGAAACAGAAAAGATATGACCTTAAATTGAGAGATGTTTTGTAAATACATCTAATATTCTTCAATGAACTGCAAAGATCGAGTGTTCATCCAGTAACCAAACAATGACTCTTCAATGTATACAGAAATGATGCATATCATCAAGTATCTAACAGATAATAAATTATTAACTCTGAGTCACCTGGGGTTCACTGAACTTTAACCCAGGGGAAGAAGCCAAGCCAGCAAGGTCATGTTCCATATACTCAAAAACAAGGTATAAACTGCAAGACATGCGTGATGTTACCAAACCTTCCAGCTTCACTATATTTGGATGATTAAGTCTCCGCAGAATGAGAATCTCCCTAGCCATGAACTTTACACTATCAGGCTCCAGATTGTCAAACCGCACTTTCTTTAAAGCAACAATCTTTTTATTGTCAAGATCCCATGCTCTGTATACACTACTATATGTCCCTTGCCCAATCTACAAGAATGAAAAGCATCATTACTACAAATATATTAATAAAACATATGAGAAAGAGTATCCAGTTAATAAGATAGGAAAATAGTGACATTGTGACAATAATAAGATGTCACAATTTCCAATATTGTAGTCAAAGATTCAAACCAAAAAGATATTTTATAATAATAAAGGTCAGTTATAGTTCACCAGTTCGGCTTGTTATTTTTCCTACTCATGATTTCTTTGATCACATAACTCACACATGGTTTGATAAAGGGGGTAGTCCCGTGCATGAAGTTCCCGCCAATGCAAGGTCCTAGAGAAGGATCGGACTACATTGGATCTATTGTACGTAACCTTATCTTGCATTTTGCAAGAGCTTGTTTCCCCAACTCGAACCCGTGATCTCAAAATCACATAGCAGCAACTTTATCACACATGGTTTGATAAACATATAATATTGCATTCTCGCTACCCCACTTTGTGGGAAACATTAAACATGTTCTAACAAAGTCAGGTGGCAAGATGATAAAACAAGAAAATTACAAGTATACAATCTGAAAATCAACCTAGTTTAGTAATGTGGTAATGTTAACTTTGTTAAACATATATTACTTATGTAACTCTGAATAAGTGATAAACAATTTCACAATGATAATCCATCTACGATAATGTTGTTGTTGTGTGATCTAGAGGTCATGAGTTAGAATCTCGGAAATATCCTCTTGCACAGCAAGGTAAGGTTGTGTACAATAGACCCTTCCCGGGATCCCGTATTGGCAGAAGCTTTGTGCACTAAACTGCTCTTTTTTTAATTCATCTACGGTCTAGAAGTTTGATATGAAAAATGTTAATGCATGCATGGTTGCTTAATCAACATAAATTACATATAGAATTTATCAGAACGTTGAAAACAGTTTGCTTTCCTCAAGAAAATGTAATGGACATGTTTCTTAGTATGTTTTTAACTTTTTCACATTTACATAATAATTTATATATCTCCAATTCCTGTAAATGTACCAATCAGCCACGTCTACATTTTGCTTCTGCCCAAACTCAGGCAGAAATACTATTATGCACAATTTTGATTGGAAACTCAGGTAAAATCCACATCATTTTTTTTGAAATATTAAAAATTAATCATTTTTTCTTATGCCTTCCAATGAATCACATACAAAGGGAACCTTTTCCTATCCATTGCTGCTAATTTTTTCCCCTACCAATTTCATTTCCTGCTATTTCCCTTAGTTGCCTAGAAAGTGACACTTTCATTTGTGGTCTCATAAGATATGGTTTCCAAGGGAATCAACCAAAGAAACAGTTAATCCTCACAATAGCAGATTATGATAGGTATAGTGTTAAAGATCTGAAAGAAGAAGAAGAAACAAAAAGTGCAAAGGATTGAGGAAAAATGTAGACAACTTGGTCAATCCTGAAGCGGGGATCTTGGCATGTAACCAAAAGTGGCAATATGAGGTATGTAGAATTGGAAATTCAAAGCTCATCCTCATCAGCATCACTAATATCTAGTGGGGGAGGAATGTTGGGACCTATAGCTGAGAGACGTTAGACACCCATTAGAAGATCAAACCAGTACAAACGAGCAAGAGAAAAAGTAGAAGCAGACACTTTATCAGTTTAAGAAACGTAGACAGGAAGGAAAAAAATCTATTTACCAACTAAATAGCCCAAATATTTATATTATACCACAACTTAAGGTAGACAAGAAGGAAAAGATTTTCTTTTTACCAACTTAATAACCACAATATTTATATTACACCAAGTAAAACAAGTCATTTTAATTTAATAGTTTCAGTCTATATCATGAATCATACACATTAATTTATTTAATTGCATCAATCATAAACAGAACGAATGATGTAATAACACGGAGCAGTATTATCTTTTGTTTCTCTTTTTGAGCTTCCAATCTTCTTAAAATTGAGGATTTCCCAAAAACATAAATTGGAATGCTGATTATTTGGGAAATGAAACAGGTAGAAGTAAACTCCTCATGACATGTTAGTTTGTTACAAGCAAAACTAGATGGTCTTTTGCATAAATCCAATGGAACACAAAGACAGCGAATATGCTATTTTAAAAAATATCTATTTTATATGTATCTCTTCCTTCCATCACGATGGTTTTCCTCTTTAATTTTGACAAGTCCAATGAATATGACAAGAATATCCACTACACTAGAAGTGGTGACAAGAATGGCATCTGCTGTCGTCTCCATTTAAAAACACAGCAGGGCAATAAGCAGGGTATAGTGTATTTCTTGTTAAAATTTAATGTATAAATTAGGCATACACAATTGAACTTATGTTCATTTAGTTGTCGAACTATTGATACATCTAACTAATCCTTCCTCCTACAAATTTTATGGAGTTCCACCTATGACTTGGACAACTTCGCAATCAACCAATTATTGAATTGGCCTCAGTAGATTTCAAGTTCGTAAAGAACATACTACACAAATCCAACTAAACGTACTCCACCGGATCATAGTCTCCACCAGATCATAGTCAAATGTTGCACAGTATTCAAGCTTCAAGGATGTTTAGACCGCCTCGCAACTTTGTTACAATAGAAAGCAAAAAACAAAAAAACAAAAAACTTGATGAAGGACTATTATATTAGAAAGTCAAACATGACCATTTGTTACTAAGACCGTCGGAAATAACGACAAGAAGTGATACCAAGGCCAAACAACAAAACTTACTTTATCGAGCTTCTCGAAAGAATCGGCCTTGCGTGGCACCCAACCCATAATGGCTTCTCCAGCCACCGTAGCCAACCAAGCTGGCCACCCAGCCGCCACCTGCTCTCCTTCGATGGCCTTGGCAACACTACCGAACACCTGCATCGGATGTTTCCGTTGCGACTGTCTCTCTGCGACTCTCCTCCTCTCAGCATCCGACCAATTAGCTCGAACCGGCCCATTCACCACCTTCTTCCCCGCCGCTGCCGCCGCCACCTCCACGCCCGCGTCCATTCTAACAGAGGCTACCTCCTCGCGCCTCAAGGACGGCACGGATAAAGCCGTCGCCGATGACCTCTTGGCCGGCGCATCGACCTGCAAGGCCTCTACTGCCGACAGAGGTTGGAGGGGCGACCTCTCTCGAGGGCTCCTCCTTCGACCGTACTCGACGGCCAAGGGCTTGCCACAGGCACAACCCATGGGCTAACAGAGGGGAAGATCCCAGATTCACAGGTCACCGCGCCTCGATCGAGTACATAGAGATCTCCTCCTCGCTGTCGCCCATCGGCGGCGAGCGGGGAGGCAACGTAATAGCCGTGGGAAGGGAAGACGACGGATCGGAGAAGGCCGAGAGCGAGAAGGTGTTCCAGAGTTTCCTTGGATTCTCTGCAGGTGGGGATCGAGTTGATGAGACTTCCGCTCTGCTCTGCTCTCTCGGTATCGTGGATATGTTACCTGCTTAGGGCACGGTCGAGCGAGTGGAACAGTTGGAGTGGGAGGAGCGTGACAGTGACGCTAACTGGGAACAGAGCATAAAACAAAAACAACGATCTTAAAAAAATAAATAAATACATTTCAGTTAATCCCATTAGCCTCATTCATTCCATAAAAATTTTTTATTGATCATTAAAATAAATTAAAAAGTACACACAGCAGTCAGTCTAGACGCTGCATTCTTTGATTGCGCTGCACGCAGCAGCATTCTTTGATTGTACTCCCCATTTGAAGAAAAATTCTTGTAACTGGAGATCGAATCAGAAAGTATACGCAGCGATCAGCCCAAACACCCAGCACCATTGTCCGCAGATTTTTTTTAAAATTATTAATTATTGTGCTTATTATCAAATAACGATTGGTTTCCAATAGAAACTCTCAATTTCTACGTCCTCTCGATTAAATTGAGTTGGTATTTATATTTAATACGGGATAGAAATTGATAAAAGCCTAATTTCTAAGAGTTGAAATAATAATTTTTTATAATAATTATTTATAATTTTTTAATTTATATGATTGTAAAATCAATCGCTTGTAAAATGATTAAAATGACAGATCTTATTTTTACTGGAGAGTTAATATTTAGATGATATGAAAGGACAAAGGTTTACACTTGCTCATGGCACCTGACCCGAACCATAGGTCTTTTTGGATAAATAATAAGTATCCTAAATTATTTTTAGTTAATTATTTAGTAAATAATTAATTATTTTATTATATTATATTTTTATTTTTAATAATAGGAAGAAGAATAAGAGAGGAGAGGCTTAATTTATAATCGTTTGATTTTCATGTGTTAATAATTATTTAATAATTAATTAATATTTTTTACTATATGATTATTCTTAATAATTATGGTCCAACAACCGACAAATAATTTTATAAATTTATAATTTTAAAATTTTTTAATATAATAATCTTGAACTATGATAAATTGTAGTGAATCGATAGTTTTCGAATCGTGAACTGTAATCATTTAGACGATTAAGATTAAGAGTCGATCTATCAGAAATCATCGAACCATCAAATCGACGATTTCGAATTATGATCGGATCTATAAGGATTTGAATCATTCCCACCACGATTAAAAAGTCTTCCCACCTAGAGGGTTACTTAGTATCTCATTTATCTCTTCATTAAATTGTGATATTGATCATGAGAGATTTTTGTCATGAACGTTATCTTATATTTATCAAAATATTCAATTTTTACTATCCGATTAATCTTTAAGATATTTAATCCGACTCATGAAAATATTTTATCGGCTATCAAAGTAAATTAAGTTTTTAAGTAAGTATAATATATTTTTGATAAAATTTAAATCATCATTATCTAAGAAGGATGTTTCATCTTTTATCATTATACCATAATTCCAAGGGGCAAGCTACCGCACACTTGTGTTCATATATTTTGGAGATAAATTTCAATTTACTCCTGGAAACTTAAAAAAAGGGCGCAAATTCCAGTTTAACCCTTGAACACAATTTGATATTCCGCCGGTCGGTGCTGAAATCACACTGGCCTTCGGAGGCTAATTTTCACAGATCATAATATAAATTGTCGGTACATCAAAAGAGTTTTCGCGCGTGGACAATGTAAAATTATATTTTATTAAAATAATATTATATAATTATAAAAATGAATTAATTTTTATTAAATAACTCTTTTAGATTTAGGCATCTCCCATGTGAATGTCACATGTAGACTTCAAAGCACCTTTCTGCTCCTGCTTCCAC
>JBBMKF010473527.1:0-27034 GCA_037834155.1 Curcuma caesia | reverse complement strand
GTGGGCAGCATTAATGGCACACGCAGTGCCAACAAACCCTTGATTTAACCATCTGTTTTGCTATGTAATATATCCATATCTATTTATATGATCACCTCTTCCCTCCCTCGAACTAGATGGAATATAATTCACAGGTAAGGAACATACTTATAAATCTCTGAAAATTAAGCAATATTTGAAGCCCACATTCTGACAGAAAAAATAGTGTAGATAAGTGCAGTAGCAAGCATTGCCAGCATGTTTTTATTGACACAACAGATATAATAGCGTGGTTTCCAAGTAAGAATACCTTTCATGTGCAGATTAATATGTGATATGTGACAAAGGATCGATCCGGTTGTTGCAGATAACCCATCCTTTTTGGCTGTAACTACTAGAAAGCATTCAAGATATACGACGGACTTACATATTCCCCAGAGGCAAAGAACAAATAGCAACCGCCACTTCCTCCTCCAAATCTGATAATCTGGATTTTGCAATGATATCGGCAGGGAGAAGAGATGCAGATTATCCTTTTAAAAAGGAACTGAAAAGATCTTTATTGAGAAAATCTTGAACTGTGAATTACATCAAATTGAATAAATAAATTACATTGCCTTCCCATAGCTTCAAGACAATCGGAGCACATCACAAATTTATAACAATAAATATAATGAAACTTAAAGTAGTGGTCAAAAAGGAACTTGAAGGTTAAAAAAAGCTACGGGACCTACATGGTTCGCATGCAACGGAAACATCTCGCAAATCATGTGGAAATTGCATGCACTTGGGAGTCGCAGTCTTCTTCTCGGCAGACAGGGGCATGTGAAGTGCTAGGAGCAAAGGGCACTACAAAGTAGCGTTCAATATCCCACAGGGTTGAAACCCCCCACAAGCTCACATCAATCTGATGTCACCGTGTTTCCGTAGCCAAGTGCAAGTGGACCTGCCACCCCAGCCATTCCAGCATGCACCACTACAGAAAGGACTACTCACAGTGTGCCTTTAGTCCCGTCCCTTTCTTACAATAATGGAGCCTGAACAGTTATCTAGAAAAGTTTTCATTTGAAACTTGACATAACGGCACAGCCAAATGGAGACCTGTTTGACAGTGGCCAAGTTTTGTAGATACACTCATGATCCTGCACTGTCTTTTTCTTGCATCATACGAGCATTGTGGCCAGGTTTGCCAGGAACGACTACTCAGCAAGCTGCGTAGAAGAGGCTGACCAGTGGCAAATTAAGGCTCTACTGCAAGAAGGCCACAAAATAGATAAGTTGCATAATTTTAGTTTCTTTATTAGATAGAACAATCTCTTAGGGAAAAAACTAAATAATCAGAAACAAAAAAAGTGTTATTCCATGTGGGGTCCCTAGATTAAAGGCATATATGGACTAAGACACACCAGTTTGATCCTAAAATTACACACCAATATAGTAAACAATAAATCACAATTTTATACAAATTCGTCTATAAGGAACTTATCCAACCATTTGCATTATTTTGGGAAGTATCAATAGTTGATCTAAGAGAAGAAGAAATAATCTAAGATTGTTGTCATCTCAAAGGTTACAGAGGTACGAATACCAAGCATTCAATTGCTGTGAGCATTAAATCTTAACCAAGAGACTAGATAGGTGGAACAGATAAAAAGGGAAAGATTCTTTTCCAATAATCAATATCTCAAGCTAAGATCAGCTACAAATCTTTTCACTTTATCCATATAAATCACACAGTTGGAACAAGTCATCAGCCCTTAACTAAGCAACAAACTACAGATCAAGAAATTAGGAGAAACTAGAATTTTTTGAGTTACTAAGTTTGCCTAGGTACCAGGTTGATATGTTTCTAAAACATATGAACATGACACAAGAAAAAGTAGAATATCAAGGCAGTCAAATGACCACATTCTTTTTATGCCAAATAAATTATATACAAAAGATTACCATGTTAACATTACTCGACATAATCAATTTATCTCAGAGTCTCACTGAGGTTATTAGCAATGGCAGCCATTATATAGATAAACAATAATAATATTTTATGTAGTAAGCCAAAATCAAGGTGTAAGCTAATGAAACTGCATAAATCATGTCCATTTGCCATCTTCTAGCAAAATGCTTCTCTGCTTTGCTAAGATGAAGATTATCACTAAGCAAAAAAAGAAACCTGGCAGAAGCTTGCCGGTTACAGACTTGAAGCAACAATTAGCCTTGTTTACTTCCATGAATGGAGAGGAAGCAAAAAGGAATGGAGTAGAAGCATGTCTTCCAACAATTTGGAAGCAGAGCAGAAAAATGACCAAACTTCTGCTCCTATCTTTTGAAACACATCTGCCCAAAAGTGGGCAAACAAATGGTAAATAGAAGAGAGAGAGAGAGAGAGAGAGAGAGAGAGAGAGAGACTATAATAGCCCTGCAATGACAATAGATAAGGATATTTTGACACTTTATTTCAGTCTACCTTGTCCCTCCTATCAAGTAAACAGCTTCGACTTCTCACCCCCTCCACCCTCCCTCATCCTATTGCTCCTCCTTCCCTTCCCTTCTGTGCCTCCTCCCTCTCCAATTGCATTCCTACCAAGTAAACAGAGCCTTAGGCATCACAATCACATTTATGGTCATCATGCATTAAAAAATAAAGCAAAGAATGGAGATACTTCAATGAAACAGATGCCAATAAATAGAAAATACAGGAAATTGTCCAGTATATGATAACAGCTTGATTTGCATGTGAATATTGCAGATACACATCCAAAAAAGGTTGCAATGCTGTGATATGCCGCCATAGGAGAGGCCATTTTTTAAACAAAAGACAAGATAAAGAAAACATAAAAGAGTAATAGTTACATATGACATGACTTAATAGTTTGCAGTGAACAAACCAATTACAATCATATGCACTGACCTATCACAAACTAAATAATCAGAGTATAAATGACATGTCCACGTGGCTCTATTTTACAATCAAAATGACCCAAAGGATTGTAGATCAATTGCTTAAATAGCATAAGGTTTAACGTTTGTAACAAGTAAACTGTTTTAGTGAATAATCTGTAGCCCACAATACAATTGACACATGGCATGTCCTCATGGCTCAATTTTTTTACAGTCAGAATGCCATGCATTAAATCAATATTGCACATGTAGATTAATTGCTAGAAAATCCTAAGATTTGAGATTTATAATAAGTAAACTTAGCATTACCTTGTAACTTCACATGAATTTGGCACATGACATGCTCACAGAGCTTGACTTTACAATCAAAATGGCACACATGATACAAATTAATTGCTAAAATAGCAAATGTTGTAGTAAATAGCTTTTTTAGCAATTAATTTTTAACCCCATGACAATCGACTGAGATATAAGAATTCCACCAACATGTCATGTGTTCATACCTAATTGTTTGGTTGACATGTTAATTGATCATCATACTTGCTATTTTATTTGAAAATGATAAATCAAATTGTTACATTGTTTGCTAATTGTTTGTGTCATAGTGATAAACTAATTAAAAGAAAGGCAAAGGCCCAATAACTAGTTTCATAATTTAAGGAATAGGCACCTGACACAGCAGATTAATGTACAAGTAACCATACCAAAATACTTCACTATAATGAGAGAGATGCCACAACCTTTTTTGCCTTTAAACCATTACCCATAAGAATGAACAGAGAGGACAAAAAGTTGAACTGTTAATTCAAAAGTGAGCATCAAATTATCAAGATATTCTATCTTACCACGTCTCCTAGTTGTTCTGTGAAGAGGCCTTCTATTTTCTCTCCATAGCTGATCAACACCATTATGAGATCTTAAAACATCAAGTAACTCAACAGGATCCTGTGAGTGTCCATAATTAGTTCTTGAACCTATATGTTTAGATTCCCTATGACAGGCAGGTGTGTTAGGGCCCCCTTCGTTGTTTGATCTGTAAAGCATGTGATAATCAATCGACCTATGTCTGAAAGAAATGGCTAAGCTTCCATAATATTAAGCTCAAATATGAAGCTCCAGTTTAAATAGGTGCTATGCAACATAATTAATTTGATTCCTCATTAATATACTCAAGTTATCCAGATTAGGTTGAAGCATGAAGCATGTTTTAAACTACCATAGCACATTGAACATCCTTAACATATAAAGCTGCATTTTATCAAGTCTTCAAATACAGTTCTGACCACTAAATTGAACTAGTATGTATTGTCCATTGTAAAGCAGTCAGCTCAAAGAACAACATGATTCAAGTTCTGAGAGATCAAAATAGCATGCTATAAAAACCGGCACCAGACCTGTGCAAAACCATGTTTTTGACATTTAGTTAAGTGACATGAGAGCAGAATTTTCAGGTTCTTACTACCTTTCTAAGTCTCCACTAACAATCATCCGCAAAGTGAGTTATCCTAATGTCAAATAGCATAAAATTGTAACATACCAGGTGTCCTGTATGATACCTCATATATAATCCAGGATAGAATCAAATTGAATGTATTTAACTGAGAATACTAAATCAAGAAACCCATTAGCTAGATATCACACAATAATCCAAAACAATTTCCTATTTCTTACCTCTCTTCACTGCATATCACATACGGAAGAGATACAGCTACTCCATTAGTTGGTTGACATGCAGGACAGTAAAAGGTCTTTGGAGGAGGTTCGTGCAAATTAATGCATTCAAAATGGTACCACTCATCACATTGGTCACAGGCAATCATTGCTCTCTGATCATTAGGCATCCGACAGATGCAATAAAGCAAAGTTCTTTCTCTCAATAACTGCATACATTTTAAACAAAGTTAGAAGATGGATGAAAATATGATCTAATTTTCATAATATTCTAGAGATAATGTATACCTTCAATTCTTTTTCAAAATGAAGTGGCAAATGTTCGCCTTCAATTATAAGCTTGTAGACCTCACTAAGTGCAAGTTTCCCTGAATCCAAAGCCACCTGCTATACATGGATGCCTTGGTTTATCTCTATTTAAATCAAGTATGATAAGGAGATTCTAATATCGTTTTTTACCTTTCTGGCAATATCTACCCACTGCAGGCTTATCTGTTTCATATCTGTAATTTCCCTCATGAGATGATCCTTAGATGTTATGCCCATAGCTGTACCCTGCAATATTAAACATAGAAGATACATCTAAACCATCAGGCAGTTAGGACTTAGGAACTCTAATATATGAACTCTGAACTGTGGCCAATTTAAAAAATGTGAAATGTTACCATAACAACCCCTAATTTCTGTAGTCATTAACAAGAATTATTTGAGCATCAGAGCATACGTTCCAATGAGAATACCATGGCTAAATTGGGTTTGATAAGAGTCATAGTTCAAAAAAGGCAAAGAGAAGCATACGAAGGCTATATTGAATCTAGAAAAATATATAAGTTCCCTTGCTTTAACTGATGAACTGCCTGCCAGATACTTAAGATATAACATTTTGCTTTCAAATGAATGTGTGAGCAAATCACAAAATCTAAGTTAGACTAAACATTTACTATGAATCCTCAATATATGAATGCTACTATCCATGGAATAAAATGAAGTTGGTCTCATCTCCAGTGAGCAGCATAAGATTTAAGCTGGAATATAGTATAATATTGCACATCACTCAACATGATATGTAGTTTTTGTTTCTTGTAGAGATACTGCATGATGCTACGCCAAGTCTATGCAGGTTCTCTAATCCTTGAAAAACTTTGACTGTTGATGCAGCGATGGATGAGTGAACACACATAATCAAGCATTCCATCCTTGTCTTATTCCTTTTGGAAATGTTCTTGCAAATTCAAACTCTTGGCACTGATAATGTAGGTGAAGATTAACTTTCTTACTCAAAAAATTTACCACTTCACTAAGTATTTTTGAGCATATCCATTTCTATCTATAACTCATTCAACATGAGCAATAACTGTTGGTTTCTATCTATAACTCACTGAACATGAGCAATAACTACTTATTTCCATCTACAACTCATTGAATATAAGCAGAAACTGTTTGTTTCTATCTATAATTCATTGAATATGAGCAGTAACTAACTGCTGGCGATAATCTAAAATTTATTATTTGATTAAAATAAACAAAGAGCAAATATCAATAGAAAGCTAAGCAATATCATGGTAAACTAGTAATATGTAAATATGTTTAATGTCAGAAGGCCAAATGGGCAGAAATTTTTCCATAGAATGGTGTTTAAAAAGATCTGTCAATGATCAAAATAACAAAGTTCTTTACCTCTTTCATAACCCTCTGAAGTTGTGAAAGGACAGGTTTCTTTGATCCTGTTAAAAGCTTCCTGACTCTAACTTTCCAAGAATATCTTGTCAATACTGACTCAAGATCGCAGCAACCTTGGTGATCATATATCCCAGTCACAGATATTGCCTGGTACAGTTATAACAATTTCAAGGCTATCATGCATAGGAAGAATCAAAGAAACAAAGTAAATCAATACAACTAAAATAATAGCAAATAAATAAGCAGAAAAAACAATATTAGTGTCAAACTGGATTAACAAAAACAACCTTCAGAGCAATCAGAATACTCTCAGAGATAGAGCTCAGATCTTTTTCATAGTGAGAAGTAATAGATTTCACTATTTCAGACACAAAGGACTTGCACTCGCATGCCCGTTCAACAATTCTTTCCACTAAATTCAATTCTTCAATCCTACAAAAACAAACAAAAGTTTGAAAAATAAGATACCTATAACATAAATAATTCTTCAATATTAGGCAAGGGAATTTCAATGAACCACATCATATAAACTGATGCTACAAAAATAAAAATTTGGAACCTATAATTATCAAAATAGATTAACAACAAAATCAATCAAAACTTATTACTATCCTTTAATGTTAAAATTGATAGTACAGTCATATTTAATCCGTTATTCAGTCATTAACAAAACAAAGTTAACATACATCCCAAAAATTTCATACGATTTAATACTTGGCATGTTGGGTACAATAGTTAACCACTTTATCCAGCATTGTTTGTAAAAGTCATAATTATCAGAATTCCCATATGCACAACAAATCTTTAAGCTTCCATCAATGACCATCTCCATCTTTGAGTCGCAAGTTGGACCAAAGGGTCAATAGTCACTTATACTAAAAAAACATGATATTGAATTTAAGTATCTTCAGTCACTAGTTGGAACCAAGGGACCATGGCCACCCACTTGTACAAAAATGGTAGAAATAAAAAGGAGCAAACTTTCTACAATAATAGCTACAAGGTTTTGTAGGGATTTTGGTGTCTGATTGAAACAAGGTGATTCCAATGCCAGCCAACTTATGGTGTATTGACACAAGATGCTGTAGATCTGCCAGGACTCAAGAAGAGGAGCAGGAGGAGGAGAGGAAGAGGAGAAAGGACAACAGAATGTCCAAAATCTAGTACATTATTTAAATTCACATGTGATTGCATCCAAACAAAAATAAATAAAATATATTCAATAGTTAATATAAGATATGAAGCATTCATTTATATTAACACATCAATTCTTCATACCTAGCAAATATATCTGAAGCAGCTGAAACCAATTCAAAAAATGATTTGACTTCAGGTCGATTTCCTTTGGAGAACTGCACAAAACAATACCAACATCACATGAACGAAAGAGCTCTTGTACTTATATTAAATGTGAAAAATTTCGTCAAATGTGAAATTAAACAGCACTTTGCATACCAACAATTGGCTTTCATTTCTTGGTAGAGCTCCATTTTCAACATAAACACACAGGGGACATGCATACTCGTTTGTCATAGAAGCATTAGCAAGTGGTGGTCCAACACATGAAAAATGGTACCTGCCAATTCAATTATGACATTCCTAAGCACCAAGAAAAATGAACCACGAGAATCAACTCTACCTGATGTACCATTGCTTATGATCACATGGAAATAACAACCACAACAGAAAAAGAGTTGATGGTACAACCTCAATCAAAGTTTACTAAGACTTCTAACTATCACCCTAATAGATATATAATCACAGCAAATCAACCATAAAAGTTTTGTGCACATGCACACACCCATTTGTGAAGGAGAGGTAATTGGTCCACATGCATCAGCACTGAGTCAACTTGAACCAAAACTACTGAGCAAGTTCCTAATGACAGAATGAATAGAAATATCCATTCCAAAATTTTTAATGACAAGGTTAAGCTGAGTCCAAAAGTTAAGTAACATTAGATATGATGAGAGCTTGAGAACTCCGTCTCAGGTTAAGATGTATGTAGCCAGCCCCAAATGGTAAGATATTAGGCTTCTTGCTGTTGTCATTGTATCTTAAAATGAGGTGAGTTTATTAAACCCAAGCTTTTCAAGCAGGTTTCAGGATCTTTCCATGACAAAAATTTAATATTCTGTTAGTTTACTGCTAGTCTTCCATCCAATAAGATAAAATCCAATAGCTTGAAAAAAAAGTTATACATATTTCAACAAATTGAGTTAAATTAAGCCTGTCTGTATGATCTTGCATTTAAATTGATTTCTTACTCCAATTATTTGATGAGCTTGATAAAGCTTGAAAGCGAAAGGAACAGAGTTGTTCCTGAGTGGGTGGGTCAGTTTCATCACCAGACATAAGCAACATACTTGCAATTTGTCATCTTAGTTTAGACTTTTAACCTAAGTTCAAATGTTAACTCAGTCATCTTACCGATCATTGCATATGAGGCAAGTATAGACTTCTTCATTCCCTCCATAATTGGGGCAGCAGACACAGAACCCTCTGGCTCCTTGTCCCTTTGAATCACGATATATACGCAAAGCCCTATCAAGTGAATCTTTGATCTGTAAATTATAATAATATGAGATATATTCCAGTATTCTTAATCACATCAGAAATTGCTAACAAAACATACTTGCACTAGCCCAGAAGTCAAGGAGCCCAAGTTACCAAATACTGGCTCCAAAATAGCATGGCATTGGGACAACCAATTCTCAACTTTTTCTACTTCAGAAGCTACTTTATCAAGCTCAAAACACATAAAAGCAGCAGCTTCCCCATCCTCCTGCAACAATATAATATGGAGAGCTAATGAAACAAAACAAATGAGGATTTGGATAAGATCACCTAATTTGAAAAATAAACATATTTCAATCATTTGTTGGAAAAGCTGAAAAAATCTAGTTTGTAGTCAAACAATGACGCTATCCAATAAAAGGAAGCCGAGAACTTCTAAAATTTTTAAACAATACTACTCCAGAAAATATAAACATTTGAACTATTTTGAATAAATAAAATATTACCAATAATAATCTAAATAATTTTAAACCTGCATCAAATTACTCATACAGATTATTGTATATAAGATTACATACAACAAACAAAAGTAGATTTTAGAAGAAATATTTTAGTAAATCAAAATTCCCATAATATTGTTGAATTTGTTGTAGAGCATTACTTTCAGCTTCAATAATGAAAGCATTGGCTGTCCTTTTGGAAGTGCAAAATAAGCATGAACTTGCCCCACCCAGGACCTGCACCATGACATTGGACAGGAGATGTCAAACAAAAGTAAAAGAAATACCTACATTTTCTAGGTTATTAGGAGCAATAAAAAACAACATAATGGTTGCAAACTATATGGTACATTACCATGTCGGATATTTTTGTTTCATGGAAAATATTTACAATATATATAATGTTTTCCGGATAGCAAAGATTTTATCTAATGAAAACCTGGGCAAAACTGAAAGATTAAACTTAGGTAGAATGACACTTTCCTTTACCGGCAAAACATGTTCAACTACTGTTTCATTTCCTTTCCCATCTGAGTTTGGTTCAATCAGTAGGATTAATTGTGGCATCCTCATCTGACACTTTTTCTATATTTGAATATGTAGAAACTAAATGCAAATGTAAAATAAAAAATAAAAAATAAACCACAGCCACAATGATTTTTTTTTAAAAGAAGACGAAATAAGAAAAACTAAGTTGGAAATACAATAATAGAAAGAAATAATAATCTAAACAATTATAGTGCAAAACAAAGGATGCAAGAACCAACTATTTGGAGTTGGCAATTGAACTCTTCATAGGTACTTCATAATAGCAGTGTTAGAAAATAGATACAATGCCAATTCTGATAGTCTTCACTCAAGCCGCACCCGTAACATATTGTTTGCAGTTTGCATCAACAGAAGAAAATAAAACAAAAAAGAACAAATTAATCCAATTTTATTTTGAAACTAAGGCTCAAGGACCCTATACTGCGGCTACAAGAAGGCATACCTCTAGATATGTACTGCCTGTATCAGTTGCACAAAGTTCTTTTAATTTATTATTTCTTAACTATGCAACACTTTGACATATAAAGCATGATAAATAGTTGATTAATTATCTTGTAGTTGTTTCTTTTAACCTAAGGACACATTGTTACATAACGTAAGTTCATATAAATACAGTGGACTAGAGTGTTGTGGAATTAAATGCCATCAGAAAGTCAAAAAACACAATGGAAAACAAATACCAAATCATTTTCATATAAACAGAAACCAAATTTTCTAACTAGTTGAAAATAATTTATTTTAAATTTTTTTACCAATGATACATTTCTGTTTTTGAAACAATTGAAACCTTACTAGCTTTTCAGGTCAATAAACATCAACAGGCATGTGAATACACATAAATATATGATTGAAATAAACAAAAGTGAAATATACAGTCTGAAGACTAACTCATGCTTTCGGATGGCATTTTGAATCTGAGTAACCATCATTGGATATGGAACAATAACTTCCTGTATTAATTAGGAATCATGATCATGTTACCAACAATACAAAAACAAATAATCTGAAAGTTCAGGTGACAAAATAAGAAAAATGACTGACCTGAAATTCATCTAAAACAAGTTCAACATCCTTCAACTTGCACCTTTTAGTGCTGTTAAGTTCTGGGAGTGTGCAAAGTGTCTTCCTAAGCCAGTTAACTCCCACATTCAACAGTTGCACAAGATGGCTATCCAAGAAGATTATAGGAAGATGGTTTGCTTCATCAAGTAATCTATCAACATCCTGTCTTCCCAAAATTCACTTAGTATCTCATTTGAGGCACTACATGCATCAAAATATATCAACTCTATATATCTAGAACTTTAGTATTGATTGGGCAAAAAAGATAATCAAGTTCAACATGAGGAAAATACAAGACTTAAATGAATAGAAGTTGACTTGTTAGAAATTGGAACAAAGTAAAAGGTACTTCTGTGAAAGTGTTCAATTAACAGCAAATCTATTGAGTGAAAATAGAACAATATAGCATGGAGCAGAAAACCATATTCTTGGTAACCCTGAAATAAAGGAAGCGGAGACAGAAATTATTTTAAAGTTGCAGATCGCAAATGTGGTGGTGGAACTGTTGACATACGGATACAGATATAATTGGCTTGCAATCTTGCATGAGAACTTGAAATAGTATCACACTAAATATTGTCAGCATGGTGCAGATCCATTGGATTTGAACATTCAAAATTGGAACAAACTAATTGCAGATATGCATGAATAAGAAACAAACTAGCAACAATACAATTGCACACCAGCAACTGTATTACTAAGAAATAATAAGATAGACTTCTGGTACAGTTAAAAGCAAACCATAAGCAAAATAGAGTTGGAAGAATTACCTCTAATAATGGGATCCTATAGCAGAAAGAGATTGCTGTCAAGCACCATTGCAAAGACATGGCTGCAGTTTTCAGATTAGGTAACTCCTTAAAATTATAACACAAGTAGTCCCCAACTTCTATGGAAGATTCAATTTTTCTGAGTAGTTGCTCGATCTTTGTCGAAAGGTGATTGTCAATAGTTGAAGTAGAATGGTATGTATCAAACAGGGATTTGACATTTCCTAATAAACAACAACTATCTTGCTCCCATCCTTCAACTTCTGCAACAATACTCTGAAGTTTGTCAGTAGCATCTACGGTGACTTTCAGATGTTTAGTTTGAGTAACCAAATCCTGCAAAACCATCACCACTTGAAAATATGTGTAAAGAACAGATTAATGAGTAAAAGAAGATAATTCATGATAAGATGTGAACCTTCAAATCATCAACTCTAAGCAACGGTTCTGATGTATTCACATTTGGAGCATGTTTTAAAAATAATTGCGATCTACTTATCCACATCTTAGCCATTGACACTGCATCTCTAATGTTCGGAAACGATGGAAGACCAACTAATATAGCATCAGAATCCCTGAAGCATACAATGACGCATCATAAGTACACTAGCAAAAAGCAGATAAAAATGGCATAATAGCTTGTTCTTACCTTAAAATTTTTTCAAACACAGAGATATGTGCTACATGTTCAAGGGCAGATTTAGCTCCTTCTTCCCAAGCAATGGCTTTCGTAAGCATCTTGGAAACATTCACAAACACTTGTTCATTCTCAATTTCTAACCTGGGAAAGAAAATTCAAGAGATTACACATGACTGAAACCTATGACATAATATAACGAGGTCAATTCAAAGTAAATTAAGCAACACTGAAACAAAAACTTGAACCTACTTAGAAGCTTCATATAAAATATGCTGAAGGAAACCCAAAGGCATAGGAGTAGAAAGTGCCTGTAGAAGCAGAGAATAAGAGACAAGTAATCAATAGTAACTGCCAGATTAGATCACTATTGTAGCATCAATCACAATTAAGGGAAATATAGAAGAGGAAAAAATTGATCTAAGAGAAAAAGATTTAAGCCAACGTTATACTAGGTAGAAGTTTGTAAGAGAGTGCTTTGACTCTCCAGAAAGAATTAGAGGCAAAGAGGAGATTGATCTACTAATGCCAGCAGCCTGGTGCTCAGAGCATAGCCCAAGGGTTTAATGGTGTAGAAACTTCAGCACTGACAAACACTAGTAATGTAAAGTTCCATTTGAACCAACCAAAAACAGATACAACAAAAAAAGATGCCATCAGACGGCTACCAAAGAGACTATATTGAACTCTATTACAAAAGTAGTGTAATGTCGATGCATGGAAATCATGAATGAGCTGCCGAAGAGAATAGATGCATATACTAGCAGAACATCATATCAAATATTTAGTATTCCATAAGAAATAGTTCCCCTTATTTGTTTGACTAAGACATGCCTGCACACCACCAAGATTCTTTAATGATCTATTGGTTTTCTACATACTCCTTCCAATGCGAAATCAAAATGATCGAACTGAAAAAGTCTGTTGCTGCTGCCTAGACAGTCAGCTAATATGTTCAAAGATGTGTTCACTGAAATTGACCATAAGTATGAACGACACAAAACTAATTAACAAAATACAACTTATTCGTTATGCATGTCTTTTTTCTGAAATGATGTGAAAGAAAAGAATTCAAGGTCTGTCAGAAATGAATTAATACCTTTGAAGCATTTTTTCTACATATGGACCTTTTTAGCTCAGCAACAACAAGAGGCAACTCATCAACTGGTCCAAATATAAGTTGAGATAAAAGAGTGAGATTTTTTCTAACCAAAATACTTGACATAGAATAAATTTACGAATTTATACCTTGCACATGTAACAAGTAACCAGACTTCAAAATGCATGAAAGTTCTATAACAATGTTTCCATAGTCCTCTCGCTTATCAAGATTTTGCAGAACACCTTGGAGATGGCAAACCCAAGATCGAGCATCAGAGCTGTATTTCCTTAGCAGATCCAATTCTGGAATGCTGACCGTCAGATGATCAGAAGACATAAGGAAATCTTTGAGTTCCTGTACAATCAGCAGGAGTATTTTGATCTGTACTATTTAAGATGGATATTGCATAGGGTACAAAAAGAAAGCTAACTATATGATACACAAAACTCATATGGTAGTATGATGCTCACTACCTTCATTCTAATGTAACCTCTCAACATATATTTACATCTGATTCTCCATGATTCAACCTCTTCACACAATCTTGAAAGCATATCCATTTCTGGAAAGTTAACATGAAGATCTAACATCTGTTAAAAGTAAGGAAATTTTCATCAAACAAGATCACCTTGTTTATGTTTATGCAGATAACCAAAAATAAAAATAAATTAATCTACAGAAAATTGCGAAAATGCTTTTTTATCACAAACAACAGACCTCCAACTTTATCTTGTTTAGGATATCAATATTGATAACATCAGGCCTTTTCTCCTTGAGGCACAAATGAGCATTTTCCAACCAATTCTGAAGCATCATGAAAATTGTGATCAAGGTGGTCAGTGGAAATTCAGAATATATGAAAATAGTAAAGTTAAGAAGATGAGCACCAATTATTGTGTGGCAATAGATATCATTAAATACAACTCGGCAAGCTTCGCTCCAGGTTACAACTTTTACCAACAATCAGTTACAATGCAGAAAAAATACACATGAAACTGAGCTTTGGGCTTTCAAATCTGCTAAGCCACAATCTCATTTTCTTATGTTTTAACTTGCACAACTCATCAATGATTGGAAGAAATCAGTACCTGTTACAAGATTGTTTGCAACAAAGCAAATGCTACTCCAAATCAAACTTGATATCTCATATGCAAACTGCCTCTTTGCAAGCTAAAATTAGATGTGCCCGGTTCAAGAAACTTATCGAGTTTCAAGTGATTTTGGTCAATTCCTCTTTAAGTGATAACCCTTTAAAATGGTGGGCCCATTTTAGCCAAAAAAAAAAACTTTGGGTAAAATAGAAGAGTTCATTAGAAGTTGATGGGGGAAAAAAAAGGCAATACTATCGAAAGTAGGAGGATGCAAAAAAAAAACAAAGCTGATTTTGATGGCTGGGAAGATGCAGATGCAGTTGATTCATTAACTCTGAAATACCAAGTAGCATAGCACCAACCAAGTAATTAACTAATGAAAAAGGAAGCAAAATGGCAATGGTAGTAAAAGGTACAAAATGGAGCATGCACGCAAAGTGAAGGGGAGATTCAGAAATGTCTGTATCTGTGCCAATAAACTCAGTACGATATGCACCATACTGGTCAGTATTGAACCAATCTTAAATCTTGCTTGGTATTAAATCACTCAGCAAAAAGAAAAACATCGAGTGAGCAAACTCATTTCCGATAGCAATCAACAAACTAAGAGTGAATTATTAAGTACCAAGAAATTCAAATCAGGTAAAAGCTCTCAGGAACATATCTGCTATCTCAAATGCAATTATAGATAGGATTAGATGACTAAGTGAGAGGGCCAGGTTCCCTGAACCCATTCTGACCTAATGAATGAAAATGAAAAAGAGGCATTAAAACAGTAAAACTCCTGATCAAATTGTAATCATTATGGTTTATCAATATATTAGAAGAACCGGTTTCATTTAAAAGAGCCACCAGAAATTGTAAAAATAGTAGTTAGCACATAAGTACAGACACTTAAGACATGCAAATTCAAGAATCAAATATATTATTTTTCTAACTTCTTATGAAGAGCATCATATATATGAATCATGTTCAATATCATATCTCATGTTTGATGCTTAGACCAACAAACTCGTACCATAGTATTTCTTCTTGTCTAAATTATTACACACTGTATCTAAATTATTCTACACACATTTGGTCCAGAAAATTTTCACAGCCCTAGTCTTGAGCTGGTATCTTGATGTATAAGGTAGATTTCAATTAAAAAGTGGAACAAAGTAATAAATTAGCAGGAATATATTTGTCTCTTAGAATTGTTGCAACCTTGTTCAAGAATCTAGTTTAAAAAATTATCAAGAGCTTAAGCATCTAATAAATTCTATGCCATACTTCTTGTCCTAACATTATAAGGGGACCACGGGACCACAAAATAAATCCAATGATCTAACAATCATATATCTACACTTTTGGTATTGCATAACATTTACTTTCTCTCAAATCAGACTAGGGAAGCTAAAATAAGGGAGGGAGCAGAATAACAGATTGCATTGCAAGCTGGCCTGTGAATTTATTATCCATTGAACAATATAGATAAAGAACTGAACTATACCTTTGCAGATGAAATTTCAAGGGATAATCTGTCAACAATTTGGAGACTAACTGGAAAATTTGTGGCTTTAGAGTATAGCATTTGTAATGTGCCAATCTGCAAGTTCAGATGTTAAGAAGGAAATTTAGAATTAGGACAAATTCAGTGTCTTTTACAATAGGATCCAATTAATCCAAAAAGAGTAACAGGTACTAGCAATGGAAACAAAGTCATAGGATGGAGTAAATGTGCTAAAAATAATTAGGCACCAGCAATGCTATATTAGTTTTTTATTAGAATATAAAATTGTAATTTACTGTGGATTTCATGAGAAGAAATCAGTAAAAAATATTGCACATATCATAAGTCCTAGCAACTTGGTACATAAGCAAACTTTATCATGTTAATGATTCATGCTTATATTTTTGCTTACACTTGAGGAAGATGAAAGGGCATGTTGTATTTCAGTAACTAAAGTCTGTGCATCCCCTACAACTGCCTGCACAACAAAAAAAGACGGATAAAATTTCACCAGCAACTCAGCAAGCGTGATATCAGTTACACCAATTGTTTTTGTGACCTAAGGTGATAAAACAAAGCAAGCTTACAACCTTCAATTTATGGAAATCAGGCAGGCAGCAAGGCAGGATTTGAACGCTTAGCAGATTCTCTAACTCAGACAATGTTACTTTCTCCTTATGATTTTGTGGAGATTGTTCCAAGCTCTCTACTTTAAACAGACAACTATTTACATTAAGCGCCCATCTTTGAGCCTCAATTAGCTTAAATGTCATATCACGCACCTATCAAATGCAATCTAAAACGGTTAGAGTTGCTACATTCACTATGCATAAGTATGACTTAAACAAATGGAATACATCTTACAGGATCCATGTCATGATCAGCCCAAAGAAATTGTTCAGCTTCAGTTAGAGAACTATTATAATTGGAATCTGAAAATGGACTCTCCAAAATATGGCAAGAACGAGAAAACCAATCTTCAGCGAGTTGTAAATAGGAAATTTCACAGCCTTTCGCCTGATTAGATAAAGTATATTGTAACTTTTTAATTACTCCTTGGGGGAAGATGAAATATAATAATTCAATATAAAAAAATGTTAATTCTTCCAGGAATTCATTGACTACTTAAAGGGAGATCAGTCTCATGTCAATGCTTATAACAATTCCAAACTAACATTAAAAATTTAACAAAAAAATATGACACCAAGTACCAAATATGTATAAACTCTAGTCTGGTTCTAAAGAAAAGGAAAATATTAGTTTAATTTTTGGTATTTTTTTTTTATGAAAGTGAAATGGAAACACTAACAAAGGCTAAAGGAAGTGATGATAAAGTGTGATCAGGCAGGACATAAGTGTCAGCAAAGATCATAAACTTATAAGAATGCTTATGATGGCTGATGTTGGACTCTGTAATCAGGACAAATGACAGTGTGTTGCCATGAAATGATTCGCTAGACTAGACCAACATTAATGGTGAAATTATAGCTGTAGCCTATGAAACTGACAAGACCATTTACCTTTTTCTAATACAGCAAAAGTTTACAAATGTTGTGAATTATTAGAACCTTAGTATACTAAATGCTATAAGAGAAATAGGCACTAGAGCTCATTCTAGGTTACTCTTTCGAGTATTAAAGAAAGCGGGTACAAATCATGGATCGAAGCCAATTCTTCACTTGCAAGGTTCAAAGTTCAAGAGAAAAAAAAAACATTGACACTGGAAAACCCACTATGGTGGCATCCACATGTATATGATAGAATTTTTTTCCAAGTTAAACTTTGTAGTGAATCAGTTAAAATCAAAGCATAAGATTGGGCATGAGAATTAGAACTAGAAATTAAGCATGTTATATTCCCATGAATTAAAAATATTAAGCATGGAAACTGAACTGCTTATATAAAAGCAGTTCTCCCAAATGAAACAACTCATTCATAAGAGAAAAATCAAATAGAAAACAGTATCTACTCTTCCAAATACGAATAAAAACATAAATGAACCTTCTTTGTCATGGCACTTGATCTGCCAGGATAAGATTTACTTCCTTGAGAAAAATCATCCGATAACGGTAACATCTCAACCACATTTGAGATTTTAGAGTTAGGAGACACCATATCAATCAAGTCACCAAGTTCCGCAAGAGTATGACGATAAAGGAGACGAAGTTTGTTGGATTTGCATTCACAAAGATGTTCCCAGTGCTAGCAGATCAAAATAGAAAAATAAGTGTACACTTTTTATTTAAAATACTAATACAATGCACCAAAAACCCAAAATAAAGCTAAAAGTTATAATAGCTATTATACTCAATAAATGTCATACCTCAAGACAGACAAAGGTAGATGACCTACAGCTGCATGAAACGGCCGATAGATACAAATACTGCCGACAAATAACGCATGTAGGGTCCTAAAAAATTAATCCAATTTTCATTGAACCATTATGAAAATAGAGATAATAAACATATAAGACATCAATGTAGAAATGAAGAACAGAAAAAAAAAAAAAGCCTACCTCCTCAGTACCCACGTAATGGGGATGTTTCTTTGGATGCATCTGCAATGACCTGACAATGCCATTAACCCATAGTTCCTCCCTACATTTCTTTTCTCTATCAAACACCCTCTGCATTTCTTCCTTCAGATAGGAAAAAGCTTTGGCATCACAACCATTCTGCCATTGTTAGCGAGTATAGAAGATTTAGAAAGACACAAATGCCTTAAGAAGCAAAACTGCTGATTTCAACACCAGTTTGTAACAGAAGCCAATGATTTAGAGAAAATGCAAACCAAGTATTCAGAGGCCATAGCTTCATATGCATGTGAACTTTACATGATCAAATATAGGGTGATTGCTGAAATGAAAACATATAATAGGACTGGAATTGAATTCATTCAGAAGTGCCACAAGGCCTGTTTCCCAGATAGGTTAGTGGAGTTTGTAGGCCACAGGTTTAATTCTCAGCTAAGGTAGGAGTGTTGTCTATGTTACTATTTGATATAAAGCTCTAGAAATATAGAAACCCTGTCCCATATTAAAGAATGATCAGAGAAGTCAGTATAGGATATGGGTCACATTGAGTCACAAAATACACCTTGTGTGCCTAAATCATCCAAACAACTCGATGGATTTAATTGATTCAGCAACAAATATCAAGAAACGTCAAACTTTCCAGCTGAGATGTGAATAATTTGTGCACTTATATATGATTGCAATACATAAAAGTAGTCATTTCATTTAAAGAATTTTTAGACTTCAAAAACATACAAATTGCTTCAGAATAATTAAACTGAAATTATATAAATGAAAGACAAGTCAACAGATGTTAATAATAAATCTATAAACAACTTGCAAAAAAATTTAATTTACATAGATATTAACCAAAATATAAATGACACAATGCACATCAGAAGAAACTAACAAATTGAACCTTAATGGCTACACAAAGAAGTTCTTCATGGGATAAAACAGCAGCCTTGTGATACAACCGATATAATTCTGATCCAATACCGCCATGAGGCAGCCAATCAGCAGGAGCGAAATTGACAGCCTCAGCACAATTTAAACCTGAAAGGCAGCTGTTAAGCTTTATACCATGGAGTGTATATAGCATGTACCAGAAGTTGAAACACAATCAATTATCACATCAGTTAATTAAATCGCCACCTACCAAAATTGAAACCACCATGAAAAGATCTCGGGAAAGTAATGACAAAGTTTCCAGGCTCCTGGAACAGAGTACAACAGGTTTCATTGAAAAAGTTTAAATATGAAGTACTATTACTGCTAGTGAGAAATATATTTCTAGAAGATGCAATCATCTGCTTTCATGCTATCCCTCAACAGAGAGAAAGAATGACCTCATTAAAATAAAACCCAAACAATATGAACTATTAAATAAAATACCCAATAATCCTAATAGGCAATGGAAAAATATCTCAAGTTAATATATTTAATATACACAACATATACTTTTGATACATCATTTTCATTTCACTTACCTGCAAAACACCATAAACTTGTACACCATTTTCTAGCAAGATGGAAGGGTTAAGCATAGTGACAAGCTGGAAAAGCAAATCTGGCTGAGCCTCAAAGAGATCTGGAAGAGCTTTACGCATTACCTATAAATGGAAATATAATAAGTTGGTTTGCATAAACCTTGAGAACCATAAAAGAGATGAAAGGGACAGTCTGCAGCCAGGCTGCAATCAGAATGATAGTGTTCCTGAGCATGCATAAAAAGAGGATCTCCATGGAAATGTAGTAACGCAATGTGAAGAATTAATGAACAAGTACTGATGCAGTCCAATAAAAAAACATAAAACGTACTTGCACATCAGCATGCAACAGATTGTTTATCTCTGTTGCACTTTACATGTCTCTTGAAAATGAAAGATAGTGAATGAGTAAATATCAGACAGAGGCATAGATGTTGTTGTGCAAATAATGAGAAGTTTACTTATTTATGAAAGTTGCACATCTGTAGTCACTTAAACCAAAATGAAGATCACATGTTTTTGGTATGTCCAAGTCACCATGATGGAAATATCACAGAGTGGGTTCTAGTTGCTTAAAATTTACAAAAACATAATACAACTAGAAGAGAACCTTTGGAATGGTGACAAGGATGCTCAAACCAAGGTGGCCAAGCTTGATTTAGAAAATAACTTGCACACTAAACCAAATAGTGTTTAAAACAATATAAGAATCTGAAAGAGTGTAGGACAAATTCAGGTATGCAGTAGTTAATTGGGATCTATGTTTGAACTTTAGACATGGCTTTAACAGTACCTGACCATTTTCATCCTTACAGATCAAACACAATGAACTTCCCAAAGACCGAATAGGTAGAATGCATACTGCAGCAAGTGACTTATTATTACATAGTATGTAAATATCAGGAACCAAAAAACTTTGCAAGCTTATGTTTCACTAAACTTAATTGAGTTTCAAGACTGAGAAAATAAGTATCGAAAATTATCACTACGTGTAAAGTCATACTATCATAGTTCTTTCAGAATGAATATTGAATGGCATTAAAACAGTAACTTCTTTTAATTTGACTTACATGTACTTCACCTAGATAACTCATGTCTGATCTATAACAAAATGCAAATCAACATTACACATCCATGAACTAGGAGAGCTCAGTTATAAAACCACTTCATTGTCACATCTAACTACTCTACCTTATAGACTCTTAACTCCAGCTCAATGATTGAAAGGTAAGCAAATTAGAAATAAAGATACACTTAGTTTCAGAAGGCTAAGGAAAAGTTAAAATAATAAAATAAAATACCTCTTCAAAAGCATTTGCTTTATTACCAGGTACACCATACCAACACTTTGGTTCTCCCCTGAAATTACAGAATGTAAAATGATATTGATACTCGTTCATACTTGCCACATGAACATGTCTTAAAGTTTTATCACAATATCCATGCATATATAAATATTTAGACTTTCTAATGGACTGTTGAACAAAAAACATGTATGTTATTAATAGTAACATGAATCTTATCCCGCCACTACTAAACTCTATGTAAGACAATAATGGCCACTTTTACCTACCACAATCAACAAAAATTTTATATTAAAAATGGAACAAGGAAAAGAAATCCAAGTATATCCAATAAAAGAAATTCTAGCAATATGTCCTACCCACAGTTTGAAAGTGAAGGATTCTTACAATAAAATTTTCAATTAAGTAATTTTTCCCACCCATGTTTGCAAGCAATTGTTGGCTGATAGTCTGTCAAAAATTCAAACAAAGTAGATTTTGGCCCACCTCTATTAAATGTCCAACACAAATCAAGATGCATATGGAGAGCCATGATTGCCTCTGAAGCTTAATTAACTATTTCATGCATATGTACCACCGTCCACTTATGTGGATCAGCCAACCACCTAGGTTTTGTTTCATTAGCACCAGGATAAAGCAACACACCAGCTAAATGGACATTTTTAACTACCTGCACCATACATAACATCGTATAGTGTAACCAAATGCAAATCTAGATTGCACGTTGCTAAATAACAGGCAGGCACAGAACCACCTAATTACAGCATGCAAAAAATATTTATATGCATAATCAAAAATTCTTGGTATAGCTAACAATTCCACTTCTTCCACTTCAATCCAACAGTAATTACAATTAATAGTATCATTTGCAAGAATCCTGGTGTAAGGGGCAATTTTTTAAAATAAAATGTATAGAGAAGACAAAAGTTGCTATCTGTATCAGAGTAGTTATAAAACCTAACCTGAATCAACAGTCCCATTAAGAAAAAAAATGGGAAACAGTGCTTCAAAAAACAAGGAAAAACTGGGTCACAAGAAAATGGTTCAGTTCTGTCCAAGACTAACCAAAGTTAAAATGCCCAATTTTAACAGGAAGATGTACATAAATAAAGTTGTCATTTCCAATAACAATATCTTTTAGTATGCACTAAACATTAATTCTGAATTAGACAAAACTCAATTCTCAGATCTATGCTGCTTCCTCAGTACTCCAGAAGCAGAGTGTTTGAAGGCTGCAACTTGTACAACAAGTGGATTAGAAAGAAACATTTAACAAAGGATTCACGAAATAAAGATGCAACAACAGTGAGGCATGTATCCTGACATTGACCTTCTCCTACCATTGAGCTCTAAGTGACACTAAATCCGTAGGAGCACCCAAGTTATTTACAAAGTAAAATATTAACCATAAAGATGTTCTTTAAAGGTTTACCATTTGGTATCCAAGCACATCAAGCAAATTGCATTCGAATTATTATGGCTTCATAATTTGTTTGGGATAAGGAAAACAATCACCTTAGTATAAATCAATCAAAATAGGCAAAAATCTCAACCACAAGCAGAAGAGAACAATATTAAAAAATTGTTATCTTTGTGAAGTTTTCTTAAGCAATAGAACCAGTACAATATCAAGATAACGATCATAAATAACATATAAAGACCATCATTATTGAGAAACTGATTAAAAACTGAGAAAAATCGTCCATTAATGTGCAATTGATATCTCAGCAGACTGAGGAGAAACTCTAAAAGATTGTAGTACGACTTGAGTTAATGTAGCAAAAATAAGAAGTTAAAATATGGATGAATAAGATTACAACAAAAGATAGGCAAAAAAAATGCAATTATGTAGAAACATTTAGATGCAATTCAACAAATAACATGTTCAAAGGCGACAAACAGATCAGAGAAGAGTGAAATGTGTAACTCATAAAACAAAACTAAACATAACTCAGGTTAATATAATAAAAAGAATCGATTTAATTAATTTGCATATTACTAATGATATAGTGCTTCATGGAACTAAATTGAGCTCTAAGATCTATTTAGCCACCCTAACTAGTTGAAAAAACTGTTGCTTGATGATGATGATAAACAGATATTAAAAAACCCCTCATTCACTTTTGATTTTGTTTATTTAGATATGAAGAAAAAGAAAAAAAAAAGAAGAGCAAATGGAAGAGAGAGAGAGAGAGAGAAAGCCTCCTACAAAGTACAAACCAAATGCATTGCATTCTCTTTCCAGTGTAGTCTAGTTTGGGAAAAAAGAATCCAAAGGGAATCAGCATGATGGTGTAGCTTTTTCTTGTTTATCTACCACCCCCTTTTCTGTTCTATATAAACAATGGATGGAAATGAACAATAAAGTTTATGTGTTGAATGACTAAACTACCCATTTTATTTACACAATAAACCAAGTTCCTCAAAATCCTAGTTGATGCAAACACCTATCAGGCCCAAACTACATTATATACTTCTGTAACGCATTGAATGGTAGCATCACCTACAACAACATGCCCCTATCAAATCACCTACAAACATGCAAACCTAAGGGTACTCATGTCATTTGCCTAAATTGTAATTTTTACCACAAGTAAATATAGGAAGAAATATTCTCCCAAGGAAAAAAATTATGGAAAAAATTACACCTCATCCATCTTTACTACCTTCCAAAATTTTAAAAACCCTACTTTCCAATATCTTGAAAAAACATAACCTTAATGAAAAAAGAGATTTCATAAGTGCTCTAGCAAAACAAACAATAGATAATATAAATTTTGATATGTAATAGGTTGAGTAAATCAGATTAGAAGTACTGAGTGGTCATGACTCGTGATATCTTTCTATTCTTAACATTTATTTTCACCATAAACACACAACATCAGTGAACCTAACTAAAGCACATTGGTATCAAGTTGAAAATGACATGTGATGAAATAGATGCATACCAATGAAGGTAATTAATTGAGTAAAAACAATGATCTTCAACATGCCAACAAAAGGATGAAAAAAGCATCCCAATGTAGAGCCAAGGAACCATAACGCCAGCAATATTCTCACGGACAGAGCGAAGCATAGAACCTGGCAACTTTGGTAGGTTATTGAGGTTCCATGGGCTGGATATATATTGGTTCCAGGTACTTGGATCTGCTGATGATGGAATGGGGTCATTTGGTCGAGGAAATCCACTCCCATATAGTGAAGTATCCAAGTCATTGCCATACATGACCTCTAATTCCCCTGCTCTACCTTCAACGATCTCCCAAAATTGTTTTTCCATCTGAACACGACTGACAATTGTCTGGCCAAACCACTTCCTCTTCATTCGATCATCTATCAGTCTGAAAGCATCAACTGTGTACAGCTTCCCAGGAACAAAACCAAAGATGTCCTTATCAGAATTTACACACTCCAAGCAGTACCAATTACCCAGGGGAATGCTTTGTAGAGGCGGGGACAAACAGTACAAATGCCAGCCTTTATCACACCGATCACATAGAAGCATGACTTCGCCATGCAAACCACTCTTGCATTGCTCGCAGATCTGATCCAATTCCTCTTCTTTGACTACCTCCTTCAATCTATCACAACCCGCACCTCTCTTTCTCCTCTTCCGACCAGCGGCCTCCTGCTGGGCTAAAGTCTTCCGCACCATGGACGGCTTAGAACTCCTGTTCTTCCTAATTCCCCGATTCAATCGGCTGTTGTATTCCTCGAAGTCGTACAGGTGTTCACGATAGATCTGACAGAGGACGTGCTTAGCGCACTCGGAAATCTTAGATGCCGAACGAATGAAGCGTGCGACGTCAGCCCAGAGCTTACCCGCGCAGACCTTATCGTAGCCACCATAGCGCTTAACGGCGTTAAAAAGACGGCAGAGATCGAGATCCTCTCCCTCGAATACGACCCGACGGGTTGACCGTTTGCCGAGGTGGGACTCGAGGAAGCGTCCGTACTCGAGGCGGAATGTGTCGGGGTCGCAAGAAGGAGGCCGGGCCTGGAGGAGATGGATGTCCTGCGACTTGGTGGGGAAGGTGAAGGCGGAGCGGTCGAGGGCGAACGGGGGATTCCAGGACCGAGGAGGGACGATACGACAGATGCCGAAGGGTTCGGCCTGGGGGCGGATTTTGTAGATGAACGCCAAGGGGTCGACGAATTCCTCCTCGGTGGGGTAGAAGACAGGTGCCTCGACGACGCCGGAAGAATAGGTAGAGACGGAGGAAGCGGTGGCGCCGCCGCCGGGGGCGTGCCCTAGGGCGCCCTTCTCGACGGCCCGGGGTCGTCCTTTCCCCATCGTGAGTGGGGCAGTGGTTCGACCGACTAGGGTTCAGCATAAAGTGCGAATCAACCAAGCCGATGAGTTATCATTGACAAGAACGAAGGCAAAAGATCACGATGATGGGTCCACCGATTGCTAATCCAACGGTCAATGCATTTTCACTGGTCTGCTCTCTGGGCCCCACGAAACTACGTCCAAACAGGACGCTGGTAGACTAGTTTGTGGAATGAGAGAGTGCCGGAACCTTTGAGCAAATAAGATCCGGATGGAGATTTGCTTTACGATTTGTGTAAAGATATTATTGATTTGAGTGTTTTGAGTGTCCGGTGGACGTGGGGCAATTATGTTCTAGCCTTTTTTAAAAAAATACTCTCAGTCCCTAATAAGAAATTTTAATTTTAAAATAATAATAATAATAATTTTATAGTTATTTCAACTTTTAAACAAATAAAAGGCTTCATTTATACTAAGTTCCAGTGGTGGCCAGTAGTGTCGTATTTTATTATTAAATTGTAATAAATTTTATTATTTAAGATTGGCAAATAATTAATATATGAGATAAATATATAAAAATTAATAATGATATATTTTCAAAGGTCATTATAAGTATAAGATTAATTATTTTTTTGAAGGCCAACTGTGAGCAATTGATTCCTCTTCTACCTGGATTAGCTTTCCTTCGCCCCAGAGAACAAGTATGAGATGAGTTTCATCTTCTAGCTAGGTCTTTATTTATTTATTTATAATTATTATCGGATGAGGAGTTCCAAATTGCAAAACTGACAAGCAGTCAATTGTTTGGCCGGCTGATGAATACTATTTCCTCAGTTCTTTGGATGTTTGTTTGTGTGAAATTAAACAATCAAACGAACTAAAGAACCTCTTTTGCCAGTGATGCATTCAGCATTCATAATTGAGAGTCCATCTTCTAACCAAATCCGTTAGCACTGAAACGAAGCATCTGCTGATAAAAAAAAAAGAATTCTTATAATAAACAGCACACCACAATGAACTCATTTTTATATATTCTTTTGAACAAATCGTAGTGTGCATAGAGCCAAACCATTCAGTTCGTATTGAGATCATTTGCACCAGGATTCAAGCATTCATAACTACTGCCAAACGATACAACAGGATGAATAGGGAACAACATCACCTAGAGCAATCAGTTGGATAGAAAAAAACGCGTTTAAGTCATTTCATCAAGGTTTAATTTTCCCCTGCAACTGCCATTGTTTAATCAAGAAACCATTCAGTGCCTTTCAACTTCCTTGTTTCTGACGGTTGTCGGTTACTTCTTATGGTTCTGCATTAGTCTTTTAAATCGAGAGGAAAATAGCATGTGAGTGGATGAGTGTTGGCTGATGATGGATCCAATTCCAGACGTTCGTTTAGAACGTACCTGTAGCCGAAGAAGCAATTGGGAAGTTCACTAGCAGTGAAACCATTCATGTAGCAGTCGGAAGGGAATATAAGAAAGAAAAGCAAAACCTGCTCTGGG
>JBBMKF010473516.1:0-10342 GCA_037834155.1 Curcuma caesia | reverse complement strand
AAGCATTTAATTGTTCACACAAAAACTCAAATTGAACCAATAAAATATCATAAAATCCTAGCTTACCATTGGATTTGGTCTGGCATGATAATAAAGTTAAGTGGTACTACTTTTCGAATTAGATGTTAATTAATTGAGTTGTTAGTAACTCATTTAATTAATGGGCATACGATATCTTAAACACAGGGAGATTAATGCACTCATAATAAGAAGGAGCCTATATTGTAATATAAGATTGGTGCAGTAGTTTAATAATAACTCTTTAGTGGTATAAATTATTATTAATGGACTTGAGTTGGGTGTTCGGGCCGAACACAGGAAGTCCAAGCCCATCAGGAGGACTAAACCAATTCCTCCTCTAGGTCCCTATTGTAGCCTCTAGATAAAATCTCTTATCCACCCAACAGAATTTTTGTTAATTCTGTTATCTAACAGAATTCTGTTAATTTTGTTATCCAACAAAATTCTATTAATTTTATAATTTTTTCCTAAACTTCCTAAGGTGTCAAGGCTATAAAAGGAGGAGAGGGAGTAGTGTTATTGCAACATAACTATCCTATTTTTCCCCCTAGGGCCGGCGCCTATTCCCTTGCTTCTCTTTTTCCTAGGTCCGATGCCTATTCCCTTGCTTCTCTTTTTCTTATGGCCGACGCTCCATCCCCTTGATTCCTTCTCCTAGGGCCGGCGCCCATTGTTGCTTCCCCTCCTTGATTCTCCCTTAGGGCCGGTGCCCTCCTTGGTTCTCCCTAGGGTCGGCGTCCAAATCCAAGAAGAAGAGGAGAGGAAGGTGGCAGCTTGGAGAGGAGAGGAAGAGAAGAAGAGAGGAAGAGGAGAAGGTAGTGCATCAACCATAGGTTCTCCCTTTCCTTGTTGTCATCGGTTTGGAAGAAAAGAAAGTAAGATGGGTGGTTATTCTCTTCGTAGATCGTCGCCCACACGACATCCAAGAAGAGGAGAGGAATACAACAGAAGATCAAGAGATTTTCGGGTACAAACTCTCATCCATATAATCTCAAGGAAAGGTATGACTTGTCAAATATTCCACTGCATAGTTGTTCCTTTGTATCCCTTTGTATGGATCCTGAATACCAACACAAGAGGCTAGCGATCTTATGCTTCGATCAAGGTGTGTTTCGATTGATCAAGAACTTACTTGATTGATCAAGCACATGTCTGATCGAACATGTGGGTTGCATGGAAAGGTTCTGTCCCTGTAAAATTTTTATCTGACAGAAATTGAATAGAACGGAATTTCAACGCCTTCAAGCACTCAATAATCGGGTTTGTAGTCGATGGGTACTCGGGAAATGGTGTCAAAATTAGAGAGCAATCGAAAATCGAGTTTGGAGTCTTACAATGCTCGAGAAATCAACTCAAAATCAAACAACCTGCTGTATCATAATTTTGGATACGAAGATGAAGGTTTAGGAGGATGCCGGATGTAATAATAGTAGCCAATAATGACAAAGTTTAATTACCGAGGATGCATTACTAGGAAAGGAGATCATGAAGCCGTTGCAAAACAAAGAAATAATCAGGAACGATGACCGTTGCAAGAGAAGGATTTAAGTGTAATATAGAATGTTATTACACAAAAAGCTATAAAAGAAGGGTGATAACAAGAAGAAGGGGTATGTTCACTTTTTCATACATTCATCTACTACAATTCTATTATTATTTGTTCTTGTCATCTAACTTAAGTATCTGAGGGCCCTTGATAGGACTAGACTGACACCCTTTGATTTTGTGTTGACTTTGGACAAGAAAATCTTTTTATTTTTATATGACAAACAAGCGGAACATTCAGCCATCGACGTCTAAGAAGTACTCGATTAGGAGCTTCTAGATTTTTGCCTTTTCACTTAGACACTTTAGAATGAAGTGCATTAGTAATTGTCATTGTAGTCATGGAGATCATTTGTCTAATAGCCCGATGGTCTAATATAGGATGTGTTAGTGCAGGAAGCACCAGATGATCGAGCCTTTATTTTGATAATGACTTAAGTTAAGTGTGTGATGTTTATTGATGAGCTGATTTAAGTGTGTAGGTAGTACAGAAAAGCCCTACTTATGACTAAGCATAGGAAAGTCCTAGTGGAGACTAGGTAGTGGAAGTCCTGGCTGGAGGCTGGGCGGACCTAATCTGGAGGATTAGGTGGGAAGACTTGGTCTGGACGATTAGGTGGGAAGACCTGGTCTGGAGTACTGGGTAAGGAAGTCTTGGTTAGGATGACTAGGCAGGAAGACTTGGCAGATCAACTGCACCAGGTGGAAGGCTAGGCAGGTCAGGAGGACTAGATGTCTAGCAGTGGAAATCCTGGGGGTCGAGGATCGAGGCTAAGTAGAACTTCAACAAGTTGGGAAGACTTTATTGGCAAAAAGGTAAATTCTTCCGAGTGTAGTGGGTGAGGGCGCGTTCCCGGTAAGGGGAACAGTATGCATCGGTCTGACCCAGAGTTTCACTGAAAATATAAAGTTAATATCAAAATAGTTTGTTAAAATTGTTACCATTTTATGTTAGATTTTATTTTGTACTAACTTGTAATGCAGGAAATAAGGGGCTGAAATTTTGTGTTTTGGGCATCCTTATCTGGATCCAGCCAACCGGACCTCTAGGCGCCCGGATTGGTTCCAAGCGACTGGATGCATGTTGGTGCAAGAAGCACAAGATCTTATCTAGAGTTTCGATATTTGACAATACATCTAGGTCTGATCAGTTTGACCAAGGGTTGATCCAAACAGGACCTGATGTTTGGATGTGAGTGAAGTCTAGTCAGATGACTAGCGAGAAGTCCTAGTCGGTTAGACTAGACAGTGGAGGTCCTGATCTGAAAGATTGGGCAAGGGAAGTCCTAGTGAGTGAAGCTAGACAGTGGAAGTCCTGATTTAAAGAATCAAGCAAGGGAAAGTCCTAGTTGTAGGCTAGGCAAAGGGAAGTCCTAGTTTGGAGGATCAAGCAGAAGTCTTAGCAGGTCAAGTGCACTAGGTGCAAGTCCATGTAGTGTCAAGAGGACCGAGAAGCATGGCCAAATCCAATCTAGTACGGTCAGAAGGACCAGAGGGTTGGTGAAGTCTGGGTGGTCTGGAGGACCGAGCTGCAGCAGAAAAGTCCTGGAGGCTAGGGACCGTGGCTAAGCGGGAAGTTCAATAAGTCTGGAGGACTTGTTGGCAAAACTTCTTTCGAGTTGAGTGGGTAAGGGCGCATTCCTAGAATGGAACAGTATGCATCAGACTAACTTAGGATTTCGGTAGAAATCCAAAGTTAGACCCATAGGATAAAGTTAGGTTGTTTTATTTGTCTGCATGCTTGTCTTGCAGGAACCATGATACAGGGGCAACACATGAGGAGTCGAACTTCAACAAGTCATTACTTTTGACTCGAGAATCAGAACAAGGCATGGTCAGATGCGTTTTGAAACTTTTTCAAAGGCCTTTTACACTAGAGTCAAAGTGACTCAAGTCGACCTAAGTGGGACTCAAGTTAATCTGAGTGGATAAGAGCCATGAAAAGCCAAAGTTTATCAAATTCTGTCATGTGAGATTGGAGTCGACCTGAGTGGGACTCAAGTCGACCTGAGTGACTGAAGCCTAATCCATACCCACGGAGAAAGAGGATCGCGACCTACGTGGAGTCGATTTGAGTTTGAGTCAAGTCAACCTGAGCACACTATAAAAGAAGATGAGTGTGCACGAATAGCATTATCAATCGACAAGTTCTCCTCTTCGGCTAGTGGTGTTTCTGAACGCGAACAGGGTCAGACGCTTATAACTGGGGAAAATGCACGAGGATTGTGCGACGTTCAGGACTTCCGAATCGATAACAAGTGTTTGATTACTTTACTTTCTTTCAGTCCTTATTTTAAGTTATTGTTATTCTTTTATACGGACTATAAGATGAGTTTCTCCACTTCCGAACAAAGTTTGGAAAGGAGACCACTAGTGGACGGGCGCCTCCCGTACATAAGTTTTGGATGTACTAACCCTTGGGGGTTAGGAACCAAGTAAATCCGCGTGTCCCTGCATCTTATTCTAATTCCGCTGCTAGTACTTTGATAGAACAAACAATTTCTAAAAAGCGACAACATGCTAATGTGTTACAACGATCCTACAATTGGTATCAGAGCCGGCGCGCTATTGATTGGACTAACCGCCAAGGGAGCAAGATGGCGAAGATGGAGGGGGAGCAAGGTAATTTTAAAGTTCGTTTTAAATTACATATTATATGTTTTAAGTGCAGGGAGAGAGGACACTACAAAAATAAGTTTCATACTCGTAAGAATCGGACGACACTACAGGCGACAAAGGAGCAACCGATGCCAGGAGCCCGGAGAAACAAGGATCACATCTAGTGCTTCAAGTGCCAAAGACGCAGACATTACAAGAACCGGTGCCCGAAGAGGAAGATGACGAAAAAATCAGAATTAGGGGATTCGATTTCGGCATATTTTTATAATTACAAAAATGCTCCTAGGTTGCATGCGTAAGATAGATTTTTTTTTTTTTAAATTTAGATATTTCTTTTAAAAATTTAGATGAGTCAGAAAACTCAAAATTCAAAAATTTCAATTTAGATAAGTTAGGAAATTCGAATTTGAAAATTTTAAATTTAAATATATTAGAAAATTTAAATAATTTATATTTTTTAAATTTTAATAAATTAGAAAATTTAAATAATTTAAAAAATTTAGATTTATATAACTAATTTGAACAATTCAAATTTGAAACATTTAAATAAATCTAAATTTTTATTAAATAATTTTAAATTAAATCAATTAGAAAATTCAAATTTAAGATTTATCAATAAGAAAAATTCATCAAAATTAAATTAATTAATTAATAAATCAGAATTAAATAATAATTTGACTAATTTAAATTTAATAAATTCAACCATTAATCATTCAAATTTAATTAATCTAGATTTATCTTAAATAAATAAAAAATTAGATCAATTCTTTAACTCATTCAACTAAGTTAATTTATAATTTAATAATTTAATTTTAAATAATTTAATAAATCTAAAAATTAGGAATAATTCAACTAAATAAGATAAAATTAATAACCATTAAGATAAATTGGACAATTCAATTTTACTTAATAATTTAAAATTAAAAATTTAAGATAATTCTAATAATAAGAAAAATTCAAACTCCACCAAAATAAATTCTAAAATTAATAATTTAACAAATAAAAATTCAAAATTAAATCTTAAAATTTTTTACAATAAATATTTAAAATTTTAAAATAGTAATTAAAATTTAAAGATAAAAAATTTAAAATTAAATAATAAAATTAATTATAATTATGTACCCTTTAATTATGAAATATTAAATAATTATAATAATTTAAATATTAAAAATTTAAAATTAAATAATAAAGTTAATTGTAATTGTGTACCATTTAATAATAAAATGTTGAATAACTTTAAAAAATTAAATTAATAAAAAATTTAAAATTAAATTTTAAAATTAAAAAAAAATTTATAAATTTTAACAAATCTTATATAAAAGTAATAATTCAATCAAAACTTAATAAAATTAGTAATTCAACTAAAACTTAATAAAATTAACAATTCAAAAAAAACTTAATCAAATTAATAATACAAATATAACTATATAAAATTATACAAATTGTTATTTCAAATCCAAAACTAAGTCTACAAATTAATTCAAACTTAAATTAATTTAAATCTAAAACTAAATCTACAAATTAATTCAAACTTAAATTAATTCAAATCTAAAACTAAATCTATAGATTAATAATTAAACATTCAATAAATAATTCATAAATAAATTCAAATTAAAAACTCAAATTTAAAATTCAAAATCAATTTAAAAAATTAATAATTTAAATTTAAAATCAATTAAAAAATTAAAATTAAAATTCAAAACTTAAAATTAAAATTCATAATTTAAAACTTAAATTTAAAATTCAAAATTCAATAGTTAAATTTAAAATTCAAAACTTAAATTTAAAATTCAAGATTAATAATTCAAATTCAAAACTCAAAAATTTAAAATTCGAAATCAAGTTAAAAATAATTTAAAATTCAAATTCAATTTAAAAATTAAACATTAAAATTAATTCAAACAAAAATTTAAAAGCCATGAATCTAATTATAATAAATTACTTATAATTATAAAATTAATTTAAAATATTATAAAATGAAATAAGAAATTAATAAAATTTAAAGTGTGTCAAAGTGGATTGACACATTCGCGGGTCCACATGATATATATCAAATCGAGAATTTGATACATTTTTAAAAATTAAAAGAAATTATTGCGTGAATTGTTTGACTTATGCATACTTGCCATGTCATGCATATATTTTATTTTAAATGAATATAACATGCTATGTCATCATGTTTATTTATTGCTTAATCTAGAATGGTTAGTTTAAGGGCACATGAATAGTTGATACTTGCCAACATAGTACCAGGATGGGACGAGATGATAGTACGTTAGGGAAGCTTTGTCTGGGTTGTCAAGTGGGGTAAAGAGTACCTTACTTGGTTTGCGTAGTTAAGTGAAACTGATCGAAGCTATCTCGCCACATCATAGACTAGTTAGATCAAGGTTTCTTAAGAAATTGGTTAAAGTCATAATTTCTTAAAAAGACTTTATCTAAGGAAGTGGTTGTTGTTCCAATAACCAAGAAGGTCATTGCCTCGCCAAGACCTAGAAGCCTATTTTTGAAATGTGGATTTAATTCATTGACAGTTAAACCTGAATCTAATACAAGGTCAAACATTTATTAGAACTTAACTTAAAATTAATAAAGATAAAATTGACACCTCATCTCACAAAACCCATAGGCTGCCCCTTATATGCTATGTATTGAGGCATTTAAAATGAGTGAGATGATAAGGACAATTAAAATATAAAATTTTGAAAAATATTTTCAAAAATTATTATAAATATTTTTATAAAAAACTATTTTTAAAAATTTGATATTTACTTGAGATTCATGCTTGTTGTGTGTATCTATACTATAATTTTCAAAACATTATATATATTTGAAAATTGATTGACCAACACTTAGACACAAACTTCTAGGTTAACACTAAGTCAAAACTCTAAGACACATAGGCAGAAAATCCTTGTGGTCAACAAGGATGTCCTAAGAGAGTGTCTAATTTAGAGGAGGTCATTCTTGAAAGATCTTATTTTTTAAAGACCTCTTAAAAACTAAGTTTTTTTTTTAAATTACTAAAATTATTTTTGAAAAATCTTATTTTGCAAATATATTATAAATTATTCTTTTAACTTGGAATAATTCCTAAGTCACATAGGGAGATTGCTTTATGGTCAACAAGAAGCCCTTAGGGAGTATCAGATTTAGGGGGAGTCCAAACTTAAAAGTTTAATTAAAAATTATATTTTAAAAATTATAAATTATTTGCTCTATTTAATTTAGATTAACCTCTAAGACATTTAGAGAGTTTGTCTTGTGGTTAACAAGGAGCCCAAAGGAAATATCAGATTTAGGGGAGGTCTAAAATCAAAAAAGCAAAGCTATTTTTTTTAAAAAAGACAAAATATTTTAAAATTATATTTTAAAAATTATTATATTTTATCTTTTTGGATTGGGTCAAACCCTAAGATACACAGGGAGATTGTTTTGTGGTTAACAAAGAGCCCTTAGGCCCTAAGACACACAAGGAGATTCCTTTGTGGTTAACAAAGAGCCCTATGACCCTAAGACACATAGGGAGATTGCTTTGTGGTTAACAAAGAGCCCTGAGAATGTGTCAGGTTAAGGGGAAGACTCTGGCTTAAAAGGATAATAACTAGTTTTTTTAAAACTATCTATTTATTCTTGAAAAACAACATGGTTTGAAAATTTTTTTGAAAATAATTTTAAAGAGGTTTTCTAAAACTTAGGATAAATTATTATATTTTTAAAAATTATTTTTGAAACACTCTTTCAAAATTATGCAAATACGTTGTGAAAAATTATTTTTAAATTTTATTTTAATCTACTATAGTCTTTCAAGAATTGTCAAGACTCAATTATGATCATAGGGATATCATTATTGTTGGTGCAAGAGAGAATGAACTTAAACTAAATAAATATTTTTGATGTATGAAAAAGGAGAGATGGGAATTTAAGTTAATAATATAGAATTTTCTCAAATAATTAAACCCTGACCCAGATTAACTTAAGAAGAAGGTTAGTTCCCCAACTAACCTCATTTCGAATTCGTTTTCCATATGTTTGATAAATTCATGTAGGAAGTCATCGTTTGTTGACCCAAAAATGATGTCATCAATATATACTTGGGCAACAAAGATGTCACTCCCATTTAATTTTATAAATAATGTTGGGTCAATGGTTCCTCTCTTAAAGTCCTTAGAAATTAAGAAAGTCAAAAGCCTTTCATACCAAGCTCTAGGAGCTTGCTTCAAACCATATAATGTCTTTTTGAGTTTGTACACATGGTTTGGATAATCAACACTCTCAAATCCAGGGGGTTGTTCTACATACACTTCTTCCTTAATAACGCCATTTAGGAATGTTGATTTAACATCCATTTGGTGGAGTTTAAAACTCATATATGCGGCATATCCTAATAGGATCTGAATAGACACTAACCTAGCTACCGGTGCATAAATCTCATCATAATCTAGTCCTTCAACTTGGTTAAATCCTCTAGCTACCAATCTAACCTTATTTCTAGTTGCTTTACCTTGGTCATCTAGTTTGTTCCTAAACACCCATTTTGTTGTTACAATCGTGTTGTCACTAGGTCTTGGAACTAGCTCTCATACATCACTTCTTTCAAATTGATTTAACTCTTCTTGCATTGTTAAGATCCAATCAGTATCAATTAAAACTTCATCAATTGTTTTTGGTTCAAATTAGGAAATTAAGGCTATTTGACTTGTTTGATTTCTAAAATGAGATCTAGTTTTCACTCCTTGTTCAACATCCCCTACTACTTGGTCAATAGGGTGATCTTGATGGTGCCTAAGGGTTCTAGGCCTTGTGGGCTCTTCACACTTGTTGTTGTTATATTTAAGCTCATCATCTGAGTCACCTCTTCCTCTCCCTAGATTGTTACTCTTTAATTGTAAATTCTTAAACTCATTAGTTATATCTTTTGTTCTTGCATTGATATCTTCATCAATTGGTGATTTTCTAGGGTAGGTATTATTTTGACTCATCAAATTCAACATTGGATGATTCTTCAATAGTTTAAGTTCTCTTGTTATACACCCTATACCCTTTACTGGAGAATGAGTAACCAACAAGGATTCCTTCATCCACCTTGGCTTTAAATTTTCTTAAATCATCCTTGGTGTTTAGGATGTAGACCTTACATCCAAACACTCTAAAATAATTAATATTAGGAATTTTTCCACTCCATAATTCAAATGGTGTTTTTTCTAAAAATTGATGAATTACCACCCTATTTTGGATGTAGCAAGCAGTGTTTACCGCTTCTACCCATAAATAGGTGGGTAATGAGTATTCGTTTAACATTGTTCTAGCGGCTTCTTGCACGGCCCTATTTTTCCTCTCAACAACCCCATTTTGTTGAGAGATCCTTGGGCATGAAAACTCATGCTTGTACCCATTTTCTAAATAAAATTTAGAGAAATTTAAATTTTCAAACTCTCTACCATGATCACTCCTAATTCTATTGATTTTCAGGGTCCTTTCATTTTTTACCTTTTTGCTAAATCCAATAAAAATGACTAAGGTATCATCCTTATTTTTCATGAAATATACCCAAGAAAATCCAGAATAGTCATCTACAATTACCAAGCAATACTTGTTACCATTCAAGGAAGGAATGCTATGACAATCAAATAAATCTACATGCTATTGGGAAACACTAGGAAATTCGTTCCGGTGAATTCTTGCAGAACAAAATTTTTTTTGAAAACGGATTTAAGTTGCTCTCATAGTTGATCAAACCAAGGTTTGATCAACGCATTAAGATCATTGGGCTCTTGTGTTTGGTTTACAGGATCCGGGATAAAAGGATAATTTAATTATAGCAGAAACATTAAATTATACCTTTACTTTCAGGATGCTTTAGAGGAAGAAGATAAACTCTTGATCTTCTACTGTATGTCCTCTCCCCTTCTCGAACGTTGTGTGGACAACGATACTTCGAGATATCTCCACCAAAACTCTCTTCTTTGGATGGCAAAGAACCAAGCTACCAACCTTCTTTTCTTCCTTCCTTTCTTCTCCTTCTTTGTTGTTCTTTAGTTGCCAGCCACAAGGGGAGGGGATGAAGCCACTGTTAGGAAGTATACTGAAAAGACTTGTCTTTTGTATAAACATTTATGAAATAAGAAATCATATTTTGGTCAAATGATTGCAATAG
>JBBMKF010473505.1:0-10346 GCA_037834155.1 Curcuma caesia | reverse complement strand
AACCTCATTGCGCAGAAAGCCTAGCTCTCAGCTCAGATGCCACTGCATCGATGAACTCTTCGGTGTTCAGATAATGAGCTCGAGTGACGCTGAGAAAACAGGCACTTTAGTTAGAAAATATGGAAATAGTTGTTGCTGGAGCAGTTGTAGTAGAAAGAGGTATGTTTTAATTACTGTAATATTTCTGTATCGTAGTATGAAGATAGTAAATTTTGGGATCAAATTTTTGTTAGTAGGGGAGAATGTAAAATACTAAAACATTAATGATATTACAGGGTTATTGGATCTTCATTAACTCAACCCGTTAACCAAAATCATTCTACAGTAGCAACCCAATTCGCGATATTGTTCTCAAAGCCGCGACTTCCTCTGTTTTTCCCGATCGCGACGCTGCCGGCTCCGTTCCTCTCCGACGCGGGCGTCATCGTGCCAAGGCGAAGTAAAACCACCGGCGACTAGATATTTTGTTGGTTGAGCTTGAATCTCGCCGGCAGGGGGGCTGGTTTCGTGTGGCTTGCAGCGGCTTGCGGTGGCAGCGAACCGAAGCAAGGAAATCGATCAGTGAGTGAGCTGAGGTTTTCTCCTAATCTAGGGTTTGGGAGCTTAGATCTAAAGTCTCCTTTGGCTCTTGATTGCTTTCTTTTCCCCCACAGCTCATGAAAGTGGGTGCGATCTGTTCGGATTGAGGAGTTCTTGGTTCGGGCGGTGGTGAATCCGAGAAGAAGGAGAGATCGGTGAGTAGTTCAATTCCTTGAGTTGAATCTTGTTGGATGGCCTTGAATCTCTTTAGGTTGTTGATCGAATTTTCTCCCACAGCTCGTTGTTGCGTTCCGATCCGATTGGATTTTGATTGGGTTTCGGCCGTGAGGGTGAAGAAGCTAAATCAGAGCTTGGGTTGGTGGTTTCTAAGGCAGGATCGGCTTGAATCTAAGTAAGTTCTTGAATTCAAGGATGGTGAATGCTTGTAAAATGATGAATTGATGAACCTTGCTCTGATCAGCTTGCTTTCTCTAGATTCAGTAGGAAGAGTGGAACTAATCTAGGACACGACTCAATCTTAAGGTGAGTTTCTCTTCTAGAAATTTGATTAAGTGTTGTTTGATAATGGATGTTGGTGGAATGGTTCTGGATTTGGGTGTTGCTTAGCTGAATGATGTTGGAATTAGTTACTGTTCGATTGGGTGTATATGGTTTTTAGATCTGTTGATGGAAGTTGCTATTAATTAGTTAAGAATTATTGATGTTGGACTTTATCCATGTTAGAGCTTATATATATAATACCTTTGTTAGGTTGGTTGGATTAATCAGACCTTGGGTTAGGTTTGGTGGGATTGGTTTGATTATATTTGATCCACTTAGGATTTAAATCTTATTAAAAAACTAAGTATAATTTTAGTATGATCTTATTAGTTTTATCGTTGTAATTAAGGATATTGTTTATCCTATTGTAGGACCTTGACTTGATTGGTCCTATTATTTACGGAGTTTCTTATTTCTAGGGGTTCTAGCGTTGACAGACGTGCGTTACATCAGGTGGGTACCCTGTACTTGGTCAATATAGATTAATCTTCTGTGCATGTTTTCTTGCTATTCTGTTGATATCCATACTTTTAGATAGTATTTAGTTGATACTCTTGATGATCACTGCTTGATATCTGTTGTTGACCTTGTGATGATCGTTGATATCATGTTGATACTCTTGTTAGTTTGTCTGATACACGTCATATGACCTCTATTTTTGACTTATGACTATTCATGTTGACTCTTGTAGAACATGCTAATTAACCTGAGCTATTACATGTTGGGATGATCACCATACATCTATAATAGTTGTAGTTGTTGACTTTTACCTGACGCCATGTTGTGGTGTCATATGGGTAAGAGGTTGTATTATAGTTGGGTGCAACTAGGACTGACTACATTGCCCTCCTGCTACACTGCCACTCCCCACTTATTTTTAGTGGTCAGTTATTGGAGTTTGCACAGTATGTCCTGTTTGGCGCCCCATTTCACTGTCAGGAGGAGTGACTGGGGACGACGAGTGCAGACAGTGACAAATATTTTGATTGCGATGGTTGATGCATATTACATGCATTGATTGGTAGGTTATTACATATCTTACTTTATTCATATGCTCGTGGATTGTTGCATTTATTTGCTATGATTGTTGCACTTGTATGACATTACATACATGCTTACATGTACCTGATATCAATACCTGTTACACAGTTGATCTTTTCGTATTGTCTCAATTGATATACGCTGTTGATTACTTGATACATGATATCTCGTTGATACCTGCTACCATGTATATGTTGTTCTTCTATACATGTTCATCCTAGTTACTATATCTTTGTTATTCCTTTTGATATCTTTACATGCACTATTTCCTGTACCCACTGAGTATCTAATGTTCACTACCCAGACCCTGAGGTTACTTTGTTTTCTCCCCAGGTAGCAGATAGGTACTTGGAGCTTCGAGATTCGATCGACTACTGCTATCTCACCTCGGAAGGTTTTTCTGTTAGTTTGCATTTGGTCTGTTGTTGTCTCCGGTTATATTTTGTATTTCGTGGATTGTAGTTGTGGGTTGGATTCGCTATGACTATAGTTATGTTGGGTTTGGATTGTGGTTATTCGTTTCGTTCGGATTTTTCGATGTTTCTGCTTTGTGAACTTTGCATACTTTGATTATATATAGTGCACGTGATATGATTGTGTGACCGTGTAGGCCTTTTATTTTCTGTAATTGTGTGTATGTGTGTTTTATTGGACGTGTTGTCTTTACTCCAGCCGCCTGAGGCTATGTATGCATGTATGTATTAGAGGAATTGTCACAGTTACAAAGGAGATGCTGTCGAAATTTTTCGGACAGCCTCCCGGGTCGTGATAATTTAGTTAAGAATACCCGGATCCATGAATGAGAAGCGCCAGATCTTTGGTCATCTTTCCACATTCAACAGTCCCGACACAAGCAGCTTCCAGCTTTTCAGTGAAATCGAGCAGTCTGGCGTTGTCATCTAACTTTGCCCTAACAAATCACCACAAGGTATCAAAGTGATTCAGCCATTTCTTGAGGTCGACTGGACCAAGCAGGGGTTGTGCAAGCTGAATCAGCCAGCAAAATATTTCATGTATGAATATTTTGTCATTATGAAAACTATTCCTCATTTATCCTTTACAACAATTTTAAAAATCAAATATAGAAATTCAAATGAAGCATTTATTCCATTCCATATAAACCAAGAATAAATGTTCCTATTGGGTTCCTTGTTTATTTCATTCCATAGTAAAAGTTATTCAATTCTGTGAATCAAACGCCTCATTAGAGTAAACAGAACTTTTGATCCTATTTCTTGATGTTTCTTCATCGATTATTTTCTCATACACGAACACTAACTTTTCTCTCATTTGCAATCAATATTTTCTCTCTTCGTCCCCGAGGCAATGGTGTCGCAGTAGGACATCCAAGTTGTCACCCAAGCACCTGCGGTTCGATCTCCAGTTACGACATATTTATAGGAATTTTTCTCCAAATGGGGAGCGCAATCAAAGGATGTTGGGCGTCTGGACTAACCGCTGCGTGCACTTTCCGATTTACTCTGATGGTCAATGGAAACTTCTGTGGGATCGTATCGATCACCTTTAAAGATAGTCATTGGAGCTAACTGAGATTTACAATATTTTCTCTCTCCGTTTTTGGAAAATGGAATCCTTAGGGTTGCTTCAGTTTGAGGACAAATGAAATTATATTCCTCCAAAGAGATCCAGTATTTAACATCACATCACTAAAGCCGCTCAACCATTGAGCCATTGCTACATCTCCAAGAATGAAATGACTAATAAGTTTATTGAACGGATCTACTGATATTTTTCTTTTTAAAATATACTTTTTATTTTGTATAGCAAGCTAGGCACTGATCAATCTTCACGTCCCAACTCAAGAATGAGTGTTAGAGTATATAGTTTCGTCCCATATGACATAATAAGTCATTAGGTATTATTTTTGGGCAATGTATGAATCTAATTACCAATTAGATAATTGGCATAAGCTCTCATAAACAAGGATTAATCATAATAACTAATTAGGATAAACACACTTTGATGTTGCTGCATTATTATTAACAAGGATAAAAAAAATCTCCAACAATGAAGTTTATCAGTGTGTAAGTAAACTTGCCATAAAGAGTAGGATATGCTAGAGAAGACACATAAACTAAAATCAGAGACGGTGGAATCCGTCATCCCAGCAGTCCTATACAATCAGCTCCACGATCATTTATGAAAAAGTAAATCGGAAAGCTACAATTGACCATTACGGAGATTAAATTTGCTCCCTCAAATAATGACAAGGGTACTAATGCGATGATCTCGGCAAAGTCGAGGCAATGCCCTCCTTCGTAGTGGTCAACTGTAACTTCTCGATTTACCTCCTTATCGATGATCGTGTGGCCGACCGTGTGGGGCCGCTAGATTGATAGATTCCACCTTTTGCTGAAAAAGGATACTAATGCGATGATAAATAGCAAGATGGATTAACCATGCAGCAAAGGTTTGAGACTCTTGTTGGGCATTATCAGACACCCATGGAGTTCAAAAAATTGTGAAACTAGATTGTCGAGCTATGGATATCAACGTTTTCTAAATTTATCCTGATAGCCAATGAGGAATTCCATAGGAACTAGTCACTTTAAAATTACTATGTACACTTTTGCAATTAATCAAGCATCCATGGATTGATTTTCAACTATGACTCACTACAGATTAATTTCTTTATGTGGAAATGCAACCCTGGAATGTTGATTGTAGAGCGACCATCGTTCGCACTTCCTAATTTACTTTGATGACAAGTGAAAATTTTCTATGGGATCAAACCGTTCACCTCTACGATTAATCCATTCGAAGAGTTGGATATTTGGATTCCTATATAAGTAAGGGTGCTAACGAGCCCCTTGGGCTATGATTAAAGATGAGATATGTTTCCTAAATAATGATAGTTCAAATCTCACCAATGACACATTACACATTGGAAGTTTAAAAAACTTGTGAGCTTGATCGGCCATCAGGATCCATTTGTGCTTCGCAATTTATTTTGATGGTTGGAGAACGATTTTCGTGAGGTACTGATCACTTTCAAAATTAATCAAAAGGATGGTAACACAAATCGAGCTTGTTCCGTTGAGGTCCTAAGGTCATAGTATAATATGCTCGTGAGCTCGACGATCGCTCTCGCTCATGACCTTGTCGTTGCCCATCAACCTCTCGGCCATAATCAAGCATCCCGTTGATGTTTTTTTTCTTTTTATTTTGTATTGGTGAAATAACGATGGATGATTTTTTTTATCTATAAAGGTACGTAACTATAAGGATCAAGGCCGGCCTTGGGCTAGGGCAGCCAGGGCGACTACCAAGGGTCCATAATTTGATAAGGACCTAATTTTTGGCCGACAAAGAACAGAGGGTGGGAAATTTTTTACATAAAAAAACCTATTAGGGTTCGTTCGTCGGTAGGATGCTATTCGACCGTTGTCGGCGACGTCAAATCAAGCGAGATCGAGATGGGCAAGGGATGACAAGAGAGAAGCGCGAGCAGGGGACGACGATTGGTTGCAGAAGTAGAGGGTTCTGCCATTGAAGTGGAATTTATATGAATTTAAAAAATTCTAAAATAAGTAAATGAATAAATTTAAATAAATACGACAATTACCTTTAAAAAGTTTTTTTTGCGCCGAAATCTTCCTCCATAAAATTTAAAAAAAAGTGGTAGACAAATAATTAATAAAAGATAAATTTTAAAAAAAATCATTTGAAGAAAATTTATTTAGTATTTAATTCACTAATTTTGAAGGCTATGATAAAAACATTTATTTTTTTAAAAAATAATATTCATCCCTTCTTCTCGATCCAATAAACTCACAATCCATAATTGAAAGATAAAAAAATTCTTTAGAATGAATCAAAAAATTGGCATTTTTTTGTGAGGAAAATTTTTAATTTATTGTTTATCATTGTCAGCCTTAATCAAAATTTAATTTTAATTTTATTATGGATCATTTTTCATCATCAAGATTCTTTATACTCAGGACAGCCTTACCCTTGGGCCAGGTCAATCAGGGTGACTGCTTAGGACCCATAAATTGGTAGGGTCCTAATTTTTGAATTAATTTTATATTCTTAACTTTTAATTATTGTCTCTCAAACAATATTAAAAGTATTCTTTGATCAGATCCAGAAAAAATTGAGCGATCAACTCTGTAATACTTTGCCTACCTATCCGTCCAAAAAAAATTGAACGGTCAACTAGTTTTTGAGCCCTACTCGTCGATCCTTTTTCTGTTCATTCCATAAAGCACAAGCACTAGATCTCGACAAATTGTGGTTCTCGTCACCAGATCCTTTTTCTGTTCATTCCACGGGTTGTGGATCTCTGCCGCGAATTGCTCCCACAAGTCACAACAGCTTCTACAGTTCCACATGCCGCGAAAGTGCCCCTCTATATTAGATTTTATTGTTCTTTGCTTATTATTTATTGCTTATTGTTCATAATTATCTATCATCATGAAACCACTATCTCGATATCAAAAAAGACAAAAAAAGGAAGAGATAGGCCAAAGCTTAAGAGGTTCATTTAATAAATGTTTTAGTATAGAATCACATAATATAACGGAAAACTTAGTTCAGATTTTAATTAATGAATCAAATACAAATGAAGATTTTGTTGAAAACAAGAATGATGAAAATGAAGAATTTGTGAGAAATGAAAGTGATGAAAATGAAAAATTTATAGAAGAAGAGAATAAAAATTTTAATGATTTAAATAAAATTAAAATTGACAAAGCTAAAGATATTGACACTAAGATATGATTTGAACATATTTGACCAAAGAGTTTGGGATAATCTTGATAAAAAATAAGAGATTTACTTGTGGAAACAGATCCTAAAAGAGTAGATATTCTTAAATTTTCTTTAGATAAAGAATCTCGACATTTTTCTCCTATTTACTATTTTCAAATGTTACTAAATGGTAAGATTTGTGATCGAAAATGGTTAATGTACTCGAAAGAGTTAGACAAAGTATTTTATATTTGTTGTAAGTTGTTTAAAATAATACACATTAAATGTAATTTAACAAGAGAAGGAGTTAATGACTGGAAATATTTATACGACAAGCTTAAATAATATGAGAATAGTGTTGAACACCTCACTAATCTGAGAACTTTTATTGAACTACAAATGAGATTAAAGAAAACATCGATAATTGACAAAGAAACGCAAGAACAAATTTAAAAAGACAAAAAACATTGAAAACACGTTATGCTAAGAATAGTTGCTGTTGTGAAATGTCTTGGCTATACATTATTTGACATTTCGTGGTACACATGACAAAATTTATGAAGATGGTAATGATAATTTTTTGAATCTACTTGAAATGATTGCAGATTTTGATTCAATAATGCAAGAGCATTTTTGACTTATTCAAGATAAAAAAATTCATTATCATTATCTTAGTTATAAAATTCAATTCAAAATGAGTTAATATCTATGCTAGCCCCAAAGTCAAGAATGCAATAATTAAAAAAAGTAAAAATGGTAAAATATTTTTCAGTAATTCTTGATTGTACACCGAATGCAAATCACAAAGAACAAATAACTCTCATATTAAGATGTGTAGATGTTTCAGACATTCCAATTAAAATAGAAGAGTACTTCTTAGAATTTTTAAATATAGAAGATACAACTGGTTTAGGTCTTTTCAATGAATTACAAGTTGTTTTATAATCTTTAGAACTTAATATTGATAACGTGAGAGGGCAAGGTTATCATAATGGATTTAATATGAAAGGGGCAAAAATCAAGGTGTGCAAAAGAGATTGCTTGATATTAATCCTAGAGCATTTTACATATCATGTGGTTCTCATTCTTTTAACTTAAGTTGGTTGTAACATGACAAATTCTTGTGCTAAAACAAAATCATTTTTGGAGCATGTCAATGTATGTACACCGTGTTCTCTAATTCAACAAAAAGATGGAATGTTTTACTTGAATATATAGATGGATTAACTTTAAAATTATTATTAACTATATGATGAGAAAGTTATATTAACACAGTTAAAACAATACTATCTCAAGCTTCTCTATTTGAAATAAGTGAAGACAACAAATAAAGTAGAGACGCTGAAACTTTAGCACATTGTGAACTTTCAAATTTTAAATTTATATTAAGCCTTGTTATTTGACATGATGTTTTGCATAAAATTAACTTAGTTAAGAAAAAATTACAATCAGAAGATATGCATATTGATGTTACTGTAAAATAATTATCTGGTCTTGTTTTCTTTTTTTAAAAATATAGAGAAAATGATTTTGCTTCTGCTATGGTTGATGCAAAAAAATAGCATCTGATATGGAAATTGAACCTATATTTTCTACAAAATATAAAATTTATAGAAAGAGACATTTTGATGACATTGCAAATACTGAATGGGAAAATCAATTATCTTTTCAAGTAGATTATTTTATTTTAGTGGTTGATATTGCTCTTGGGCAATTAAAAAGTAGGTTTGAACAGTTGCAATATTTTGAGTCTATATTTGGGTTCTTGTATGATGTTGCAAAATTAGTTTCGTTGGATGATGATGAATTAATAAATTCTTGTATAAACCTTGAAAATACTTTAAGAAATGGTGACACTTCTGATATTGATGCAAAATATATGTTTTCAGAATTACAAGTTTTACAAGTAATGTTACAAAGTGAATCTTATGAAACAAATAAAAAATAGTCTTTCATTTAAATATTAGAGTTTTTTAAAAAAATAGATATGTTTTCAAATGTGATTGCTTATAGGATATTATTGACAATACCCGTAACAGTGGCATCTGCCGAAAGAAGTTTCAAAATTAAAATTAATAAAATCTTATTTACGGACTCCAATGACTCAAGATAGGCTAAATTGATTAGCAATTTTATGCATTGAAAAGAATATTTTAAAAAATATTGAATATGATGCTATTATTGATGAGTTTGCATCTAAAAATGCATTACTAAGACATTTTAAATGAGTTATCTCTGTATTTTTTATTGGTTCTCAATTGTTAGCCATTTTGGCTTGCCATTTGAATCCAAAGTTCAAACAGATCATCTTGTTATTTAAATGTCTATATCTTTATGCTAGGTAACTCAATCTCCAATATATTTCCATAGCAGGTAATTTTTTAATTGCTATCATACAACTTTTAATGAATGAGTTCAGTATCTTTGATGTATTTATAATAAGCAGACATTTTATTTTTCAAATAGGTCGATATTTTGGCACACTAAACTTGCTTTCTATTCTTCCAATAGGTGGATGCTTTGGCACGTAACCGTGAGGGAAAGGACGCATGGGTTGCTGAACAACAACTGGCTCAGGTTTGACTGCTAAAATTACTTTTAGTAGTTTGGAGTTGAAATATGCAACTTGTTATTTTTTATTTTCTTCTAATTAACTATCTTGCCAATCATATAGCTACTTCTTAAGCTAGATAGTGCTAAAGAGGAAAAAATGTGTATTTGTTATCGCAACAATAAATAGGTTTGTCTCCTCTATCCTCTTTTCGTATTTAAATTCTCATGGAGATCTATGTAGTAAGATGACAACTTTATTTAGACCTGATGCTGTGGATCTTGCTCTGCTGAGACCAAAAAGGTTGGACAAAGTAGCATATGTCCCATTGCCTAATTTTGAAGAACAATTGTTAATATTGAAGTCACTTGCTCGAAAGATATCTATTTCAGAAGATGTAGATTTGGTTGCTCTAGTAGAGAAATGTTCTAATTTCAGTGACACTGATCTAGCTTCTTTGATATTTTTGTATGTTCTAATTTTAGTGACGCTAATCTAGCTTCCAGTAGAGGGTTTTTTTTGTTCTTTTTTGTATGTTCTAAATATTATTTAGAGTATCGTTATCATTTTAAATAGGAAAAATTATTCTTTTTTGTTTTGGAACTCTAGTTGCTTGGAGAGTATTGTTTTGTATGAAAATTTTTTATCTTAGAACTCTTGTTGATTGAAAATCATAATTTATCAAGCTCTAAAAATTAAATATGCTACTGTGCTAGGGCCTAAAAATTATAATTTCGCTCAGAGCCTTGTACAACAAAGATCAGCTCTGTCTAACGGGGACCATGCTCTATATATATGAACCCATCCATTATCTTCTCATTAATGATAATGATACGGATTAATGGTAATTACACATATGAATCTCACACCCAATAACACAAATAAAATCCTTAATAAACATTATTTAGATCACATAATAACATTGATTATGTCACAAATAATATGCAAACCCATCAAATAG
>JBBMKF010473494.1:0-10347 GCA_037834155.1 Curcuma caesia | reverse complement strand
AATAAATATAATTCATTAATTTTATTTTAATAAAATAATTTATTAAATTAATAAACATCATTTATTAATTTTATTTTATAAAATTTAACATAAATTTATATTTTTTTAATAAAATAATTCATTAAAATAATTATTTTAATAAAAATATTTCGTTAATTTGATTGTTTAAAATTTAAATGAAATTTATATATATTTAAAAATAATTTATTAAAATAATTATTTTAATAAAAAAATTAATTTGTTAAATTAATAAATATATTTCATTAATTTTTTTAAATAAAATAATTCATTAAAATAATTATTTTAATAAAATAATTTATTAAATTAATAAATATCATTTATTAATTTTATTTTTTAAAATTTAACATAAATTTATATATATTTTAATAAATCATTCATTAAAATAATTATTTAATAAAATAATTCATTAAATTAATAAATATAATTTATTAATTTTATTTTTTACAAATTAAAATAAATTATCTTTTTAAATTTATAAAATTTTAAATTAAACTTTATTAAATTAATTAACTCAGTTTCAATTAAATTTCATAATATATTCAATTAATTAAGTTTTAAAATCGAAGGGTATTCATAGAAATTTTTTTTATTAATTTTTGAAATAGTAAAAAATCTTAAGCTGTTAGGGTGCATTTGGTTGGGGTCATTCATGATTACCTTGATTATGTGATTACCAAATAATCACAACCAAGGTTATAGAGAATAAAACATAATCTAATATTGTTTGGTTTAATCCTAAGTAACGAGACAAAACTCTGTTTGTTTGAATGTTTGAATACATTACTACTTTTACATTTGCTAAATTACCCCTAGTTCAATTATAATCATTTTTACAATTAAATTAATTTAATATTTAATTATTTTTTAAATTAAATTAAATTATTAATTATAATATTAATAATATAATATATATTATAAATTTAAATTATTTTAAGAGAGACTCTAACAAATAGGGGTAAGTATTTGAGCAAAATTGAATCGACCAAATTGAATAAATCAAAAATTGATTAGAAATTGAAAATGACAATTAGAAATTAAACTACGATTACCAAGAAATTAAATACAACAAAAATTAAATATTTAATGAAACTAACATGCAAATAAACCTAATTTAATCTATTTGTATTCAAATGAAGAACGATATAACTCTAACATTCAAATGAAATAAAGCATAACAAGAATTAAAAACATTGTAAGAAATTAAACTAACCTAAATGCAACAACTAAAGCCTACCTAATGGAAGAAGCATTTTATCAAACACAGTGTGGGTATGAATCAAATTAAACCAAGTGTGTGCAAAACAGGGGAGATCAATTCAATACAAGCATTTCACAATTCACAATCAACACTCAACAAAAATCACCAATCAACACGTAACAAAAATCACCCAACACATGAAGAGTTCACTAAGCTTGTGGATGGAGCTTCTCCGGATCGTCGGATGGGGGAGGAGCTTTGGATGTAACCGCTGTCCAGAGCCGGCTTTAGGCATAGGCTAGTAAGGCCTATGCCTAGGGCCCCCAATAAAATTAGGGCACATTTTTTTAAAATATTAATTATTATTATATATATATATATTTATATATTTTAAGAGAATAAAAAATTATTAAAATATCTTTATTGATTTTGGAAATAATTAAAGATTTGGCATGATCATTAGATTTTGTAGAGATTTGACATGCTCATCGGATTTTATAAAGATTTTGACATGATTCCAATATATTTAATATTTCTTAATTCTCAAAACTCTAATTTACTAATTTCTTTATATTCTTCTCATTCCTTCCTTATTAATCTAACGACCTATTTTGCCAAACTTCAAATATTTTACTTATTTGATAGTTTGTTTTCTCTCCTCAAGATATTTTCGAGATCATCACAAGGGGTGCAAGGAGAGGAATGATCAAAATTAAGATCTTTTATTACAAATTTTTCAGTGATCTTAAAACCTAAAAGTATCGCCTTCCTCATTTCCCTATCAAATATTTTTTTATGCTTTTGTTAATTTCTTATTTTCTTATCAATGATTCATGTTGTAAACTTGTAATCTTATCGGTTCATATTAGAAACTTGTGATTTATCTTCATATTTCATCTTTATTCTGAATATTTCACTCTTATTCTCAAAATTTTAGATTTTTCTTATTCTAAATATTTCATCTTTATTTACTAAATTACTCTCATATTTTAATTACAATAAAATTTCATCAATATAATAATTTAGCAATGTTATCAATTGAAAAAAATAATTTCTCAAGAAAGATTAAATAATTTATCAATGTTATCAATTAAAAAAAATTTATTATTAAAACTTGAATATGAAAATTTAATTAATAATTTTGCATCTCAAAAAGCTAGAAAATTTAATTTTATATAAAAAATTTATTTAAAAAATTAATATTTTAATTTATTTTAAAAAAAAAATTAACCCACCATTATTGATCTCAAGTCTGAATAAACAAGGGTGAAAGAAAATTTTTTAAAATAATGACAATCATTTAAAAAAAAATTTCACCTAGGGCCTCCAAGATGCTTGAGCCGCCCCTGATATGGAGAGGTTATTTTCAAAAGATAAAGATCAATATTACTCCTTGGTTAATACATATCTTACCACTACTTTCCCTTTCATAGTAGTGACTTATAGAAATTAATCTAGAGACCTATAGAAATTAATCTAGAAACTATCTGCCTAATATACTGATCTTTTTTGTTTAGTTTAGTCCCTTAAACTAACGGATAAAAGATATAAACCCAAGAGAAAATAATTTTGAAGACTTAAAAGTGAAATATCAATTATTATAAATGGAGAAAACAAATAATAAAGAGCAAAACGAGTAAGTTTAACCGTTTACAAATACCTAACCGCTCACCCAAAAACGTAGTTACAAGATGTCGTCCACTTGGGGGCACTAAATTGTTATATACTATGAGGACTTTAGCTCATATGTCATGTCACATCTTTTATTCTTTGATAACCTAACTCCATTAATTCACTTTTTGGTGGATTTGTTAGTGACGATTAAAAGTAGCATTTAAATGAGATTAATTTATGAAAAAAGATTATAGAAATTGAATATAATGACTTGTGGTAATAAATGAATATATTGATAAATAAGTATAATGAACAGTCATATCAAATGGTGATAATCAAATGATACAAAGTTAAGAATGGTAGCATCTATAATCTCAAACTCCTAATCAAGATTAAGAATAAAGGCATATCTTTCCTATTTACCCACTTAGCAATTTGCACTTAATCCTCATTTTACTTGGCCTCTAGTTTTGCAAGCAAGGATTGACCTCTTGATAAGTAAAATTATACCTCTGAGACATGATAAGTCTATTACCTAACAGTATATAACCTAAACACATTGGGCGCAAGGCATAACTCTTCTGCAAAAAAGGTGGAATCCGTCACCTTAGCGGCCCCACATGGTCGGCCCCACGATCATTTGTGAGGAGATAAATCGAGAAACTGTAGTTGATCACGACGCAGGAGGGTATTGCGCCAGGATTCGAACCCTTGTCCTCTTCTGCAACTCTGCTGCGTCGTAACCAACTCTGTTGCTGCGGCGCAAGGCATAACTCATACCAAGTCAATATGGATTAGTCTTGTACCGAACTCCACTAGATGATATCAATTTAAATATATATATATATTCCGAAGTTTTCTTCACTTAATCAAGCAAAACTACTAAAAAAGTAATAAAGATATATAACAAGGATAGGGCCAAAGCTGCAAGTGTATATATCTCATTTGACGACATATAATTTTATAGAATATCAAGCTGTTCTATATCTACTGTTAAGTTCAAATGAAATGTACTCTTTGAATATTTCAAAAAATTTATCATAGAAAATATTAACTTTTCTACACAGATGATGTTTTGTGCAGTTTTTAATATTTATAAATGCTTTATGTTTTATTTCCCTAAATACACAGGAAACAAATAAACTATAAACGTCAAGTTACAAACCAAGGTAGCATAAGGCACTTAGAAATTCCACTGCCCCAATTTCGTTTTTCACAAAAGTTTCCTTCTCACTTTATCTAGATATAAGTTAAAAAATCATACATAGCTTATTTCATAAGATCAGGTAGTTCAAAATTCAAAAATGCAGGAAATCAGGAATCCTAAATGCTATAGGTTGAAACAGATATTTGAAAGAAAAATTCTGAATCATTTGACATTTTAAGTTATTTATTGTTGGTATAGTTCTTAGTTATATTTTGTTATCCTGTCATTAAGGTATACTTCTGGTAAGTGAAATTACACTAATTTACAACCTTCAAGCAATAAAGCCTAAACCCATTGGGTGCTAATCAAAAGCCATACCAAGTCAATATGGATCAGTCTCATACCAAACATAAGAGGATGATATCAATAAAAAAACAGAATTTTGAAGATTTCTTCAATTAGTCAAGCAAAACTTTTGGGTAGAAAGACAATAGAAGGTAATATACAGAATGGATAGACCACAGCTGCTAGTGTATATACCTTATTTGACTTGATGACTTATATAATTTAATAAAAAAATCATGTTGTTCTAAATCTATTGTTAAGTTCAAATGAAACGTGGTCTTTGAATATTTCAAAAAATGTTCTACTAGGAAATACTAACTTTTCTGCACAGATGATATTTTGTGCATTTTTTTAATGTTTATAATTGCTTTATGTTTTATCTTCCTAACTTAATACAACCAAGTCTTATCCTACTATGTGGAGTCAGCTATATGGAGCATTCTAAGACATTGGACTGTATCCCCTATTATATCATCATTTATATTTAAATAAATTTTATCTTGTATTATTATTGCTAATCAAGTCTTTTTTGATCTTCCTCTTCCTTAACTTAATACAAACCAAACCAATAAATCCTGACCTAACTCTAACATCATGCTTATTATTACAAACCAAGGTAGCATAAGAAGCGTATAAGTTTCACTGTCCCAATTTCATTTTTCACAAAAGTTTCCTTCTCACTTTCTTTAGATGTTGAGTTTAAGAATCAGACATAGCTTATTTCACAAGATCAGGTAGTTAAAAATTCAAATATGCAGGAAGCCAGAAATCCTAATGCTGAGGTTGAAACAGATATTTGAAAGAAAAATTCTGGATCATTTAACATTTTAACTTTTGAGACAACCTTCCATGTATTAACCCTTACAGGTTTGAATTTTAGAAATTTTTCCAAAGAAATCTAAATCTAGACAATAAACCCTACACTTGATATAACAATGAACTATATTAAGCTTTGAAACATCAATGTTATTCTTTGTACACTGAAGTAGTAACTGATTTCTTTCCAATAGGATTTAGGCTGACTGACCTACTTATTATTAGCATACATGAAATATGTTTTTCTTACTTCAAAGTCAACAAATGAATAGTATATGGCAATTAGAAAATTGAGTCAACAATACAATCAGAAAATAATGGAAGTTTAATAAGTATGAAAGAAAATGTTAATCTTACCGATGCCTATCATATTTTCATTGTTAATCTCCACAATGTAATCAGAGAGAGAACTGATATGAAGTGTGGTATTGACTAAACCATCCTTGGAAGTTCCAAGAGATGCTTGGAGATCTGAGGCCACAGAAAAAGATGATCCAGAGATGAAGTCATGAAATACAGGCTGAATGAGTTTTAAATCATTCAAGTTGTTATATGCCATAGGAAACAAATGAATCTTCAATATGTTCACTTCTGATCCTCTGAATGTTTTGGGTTCATCAATTGTAAAATTGTCTGATGTCATTGCTCCACTGACAAAGCTAACATGCCTATTATGAGCATGATCTCTTGCTGACAGGTTGAACTGGAAACCAACAGCAGTGGCAGGATGATTTGGGAGGTCAACGAACTGCCATGAAATATAGTAATCTCTTCGAGGAATCGGGCAGTTGTTACACTTAATAGACAGAGAAGGACCATTACTAGTATTTTGGCAATTATATTGAATATGAACAGACAAAGGGAAAACCCTGTAGTCAATGAAGCCAGGAGTTCCAACCAACAGGGAATCAGGGCCACGCAAATTGGAACAGCTCATGCTAGAAATTGTTGTTATGTTAAATTCCAAGTCATTAACAAAAGAAAGCAAATCCGGAGCATTTGCAGGTCTGATTTTATGCACTTCAATGCTCCTTTTTGTAATTATCTGATACAGCAACCTGTCAAAGTGATACAGTTGAGTCACTAATATGATCACTGACAATTGTATATTTTGTATGAACAACTCAACCATGGAAGTTAAAATAACAATCCTTTAAAACACTCAACATACTCATGTTGGAGAATGAAATCCATCACTTACGCAGATAAAAGACCAAGGAACAATATCCAGCTTGCTATAGAAAATGTCCCACCCAACTCTGTTTTCCTCTTAATAACCACCTTGTTGTCATCCTAGTAGTAGAAGAAGCAAGTTGTTATTAGGAGCCAGCTCAGAAAACATCCTTTGAACAACTTCTCACTTCACTTTCTTGAGTTAAATTGCAATAAGATATACATAAGTATTGATGATTGGTTGCATACAGTATAGCAAAAGCATGAATTCAAATGGTGTGCAAATATATCTCAGTCAGGCCATTCAATTAGCATTAACAGTAGAATTAAGAAATATCATGGCATAGAAGTGTGTTACTTTTGGTACAAGCACTGAAAAGGATCAGAAAACCAAACCTTCTGGCAATGCAGGTCATCAACCAAGTTACAACTCCACAATAAATCCTAAAACAGTCAACCTCTATTTGCATGCCAATTCACAGTGGCTTCTTACCTTGAATAGCAGCAGATCCAATGAGGAAGCCTATTAATTTAGCGTTTTAGACAAGGATCAAACTTCCAATAGGCTAGAGGATACCAGCAACAATTGATGGATGGCAGTCCTGATTTTGAACAAGAAAGGTAAAGGGCATCCTATTGCACGAATTTCCTACCAATGCAGGGTCCCAAGGAAAGGTCGAACTACATTGGAGCTATTATATGCAGTCTTATCCTGCATTGCAACAGACTTTCTGCGACTTGAACCAATAGCCATAAAGTCACACGATAGTAATTTTACCATTGCCCCAAAGTAAAGGAACAACAAACAAGTATAAGAAGGAAGAGGAAAGACAGCTAGATCAACACCATTTCGGTTTAAAATACAACACCATGTCAATTGGTCGAAGAAAGAATACAAATATGTCACAACACTCTACTTCTACCTCATAGACTTGTCAACAAAATACTTCATATTCTACCTCCCCATTAAGGCAGTAGCAAGATACAGTGGTTCCTCAAAATTTGGAAACTTCTTCCACTATCCTCTTCCTCTAGCATCATCGGGGCACAAGGCGTCATATGGAGACCATCGCTTCATTTTCTTCCATCATGAATGTCAAGACACTCTTCTCCATTCTTTAGCTCTATCAAAATACAAAGAAAAATCCCAATATTATTCATCTGGCTCCTTCATGTAAGCCTTGTTCCCTCTTTTACTCAATCCTCTCTCAACCTAATCGATGTAACCAATATCACATGTTGACATAAATACACCATAATAATTGGTGCATTCTCGCCTAGCAACATAAGATCGACAAAGTTTAGACCTTGATCAATCATTGAAATCATTTAGATTAATTCCACAATTATCATCACTAGTATAGATGGAAATGAATAAACCACCATATCTTTCGAACTTGTAAATAGATGGAATGAACAAGATACTAAAGTTTCAAACTTGAAAACTAATTTGGCTAACACAAATGCAAAGGCATAATATGTAGATCAGCTAACTTTGTTAAAGGGCGCAGATCTTAATTAAAAGACACTGCTACGAAGGAAGAGCTTGCAAATCATATCCCACATCTCTTCTGCTAGTACACTATTGTAAGGAGTGGCTACTAGCAATGAAGGAAGAGCTCACAAATCACCTCCCATGTATGTTCCATTCATTCATTCGCATACTAGAGGTACCGAAGCTTCCCGCATATCGATCAGCAAGCTCTACAAAAAATTTAACTCATGCCAACCGACACAAAATGGAATTTGAAACCATTAGTAACACTAAAGGCATGTAGTCTTTTCGTGTACAATATAATTTCATAGGCTTTTGGTTAACTTTTCATTAAGGTCTTTGGTCATTTGACAAAGTTAGTTTCATATATATATATATATATTTGAGTTTTAATTCCATTTGGATGCTCTATGTTGAACAATTTTTTATTAGATTAAAAAAATTCTGAATAGATGTACATTAAGTTGTTGAGTGTAGATATTATGTTGTAATTAGGACCATATATCACACCATCCAACAAGGTGTGTTAAGTAGTATTGGGCAACAATATGTAATTAATCATTGATAAAAAATAAAAGTATTTAGCTTACATGGTCCTTTAGCCTATTACATCATAAAGAGCAATCGTAAGCAAGGTTTAAAATTTCAAACGATGCAAAAGTTTGGGTACTTATTTATTAAATTATTAATACTAGTTGTTAGAATATTTAGGAATATTAACCTATAAAAATATATTTTTAAAATAGGTCTCCTAGAATAGGTCCCTAAATCGGTATATAAATAGAGTATTGTTTCTTGTAATAAAGATAAGAAAGATTTCCTGTATTATTTTACATAGTATCAGAGCGAGGTTAGGTTTAGGTTTATCCGCCGAACCCTAGCCGCGATCCTCTTCCTTCTCTCTGTTCGCCATCGCCATGCGCCTTCCTCTCCCGTGAGCAATGCAGCGCCACCCTTCCTCGCGGCATCTCTAAACTGGACTTCCTCGTCACGCACGTCCCGTGAGCAAATTGCGAATTTCTCATCGCGCGCGTCCGAGAAAGGTGTCTCGCTCTTCTTCGAAGCCCAGAGCCTCTGCGATGAGATCCTCGACCGAGTCGCGAAGCTTGCTTCCCAGATCTCTCTCGACTTCAAGGGCGGGTCGCCGCCTCCGCCGCCTTTCGCCGTCGTGGGCATCGCCACCGGTGCGTTCCTATTCCTGGCCGACATCGTCATACGCATCTCTTCGACACGGTACAGATCTCTCTACCACTCCACGTCGACTTCGTCTGGGTGAAGTAGTACGGGTTAGGCACGGAGTCCAACGACGCACCGAGGATTTTGAGCACCCTCAAGCTCGACGTGGAAGGAAGTCGCATGCTGGTGGTCGAGGACATCGTCGACACAATACAGGAACCTACCTCTACACCTGTGAGCAGCACAGATATCTATGAGCAGCACGCCACTGCCTCCTAGCCTTCAAAACCTCATTGAAGTCGTCACCTCCAAGAGAAGTCGTTGACTTTCTCTCTTCATGGCTACCTCCAATACTCCGAAGCCGGATATTTCAATTTTTATCAACCGCATCACTGCACCGCTCTCTTCCGAGCTATTGGATGGTAAGAATTATTCCTCTTGGAAATCTCACATTGAACTTTGGCTTGTTGGACAGGGTTATGAGACACATCTCACCTAAACCGAAGAGGATATTCAAGTTGTCGATCGTCCACTATGGAAAAAGGTTGATGCTCAGTTATATTATATTATCCGAGCCACCATCCATCCATCTCTTAGGAATGTCTTCCGCACTCACAAGACCTGCAAAGTTGTTTGGACACAGACTCAACAACTCTTTACAAATACCTCTTAGTGACTCTATCAAGTTTATGAAGATCTCATGACCATTCTCAGTGCCCATCAGATTGAGGATTCTATCAACTTATCTGGGTTCAGTCTCTAGCCTTTTTTGTGACTTCAATAAACTGCTCCCACCTGCGGCCACTCTTGTTGCAAAGCTTGAAAATCGGAAGAAATTTTTTATGTCTCTGGCTTTATATGGTTTGCCCACAGAATATTTTCATGTTCGTGATCAGATCTTGGGTAGCCCCACAGAGGCTACCATGGACAGTACCTGGGCGACTCTCCTTTGTGTCCCTGCCAAAGTCTTTACATTGTCTCCTTCCATTTTTGTTGACTCATCAGCTTTGGTCTCTCAAAATAACAACAGACCTCCACCTCGTAAGGGTGGCAAAGGACGTCCTTGGTGTGATCATTGCCACCGACCAGGACACAATTGATAAATTTTAGGGTCGACATGGTCGACCTCCCCGTGCTGCTCAGATCGTCCAAAGTTCTATCACTCCTTCAGCTTCCACTTCATAGTTGCCACCTGCATCAAAGCCTAAATTGCCACCTGATCCGACCCCACCGCCTTCCTATGACGACTTTCTAAAATAACATGAGGATCAACAGGCTTCTGATTCCCATGTTGCCATTGCACACGCTGGTAATTCCTTTGCTAGTATATCTCGCTCTTCGGGTCCTTGATTCCAAGATACT
>JBBMKF010473483.1:0-10348 GCA_037834155.1 Curcuma caesia | reverse complement strand
CGATCGAGAAGGGTCGCGCCGGGAGCTTCGAAGTGGAGGGGGTGGCCTCGAGGCGTTATATAGCGTGACGGATGGAGCTAATTTTGGAGGATAGAATTTGGAGGCTATGGGAGAGAGCTCTGGGTCGCTCATCCGTTTGCCATTATTGTGGCGAATCGTTTGAACAGGAGATTAATTGTAGTAATTTGATTTGGTCGTTTCAGCGTATGCAATTCTAAATTCCTGTTTATTCTATTTTTTTTTAACTATTTAATAGGTGGTTATTTTTTTAAATTTAAATATTTAATTTTTACGATCTAATTAATTTTAAAAGTGAGTGATTCAACTTCATAATTCATCATCAAAAAATTCAGAAAATATAGATGAATCCGACACTCCAACATTATTAATAATTTAAATTTCATGAACAAAAACTACATTATTAATATAATGACGAGTTTGATATGCATAAATATGATAAAATCAAAATGGTATGCTCCATCTAGAAATCTGTTTTGATATTTGGACGGATGAATTGAGAAATTTTATTTTGATAATTTATCCTTTTCTTCTGTAAAAAAAATGGAATCAATCATCTTAGCGACTTCACACAATCGATCTCACGATCATCTGTGAGGAAGTAAATCGAGAAACTATAGTTGGTCACGACGTAGACGGGTATTGTCTGATTTCGTCAAGATTCAAATATTTTTCCTCTTCTGCAACTCTGCTGCGTCGTAACCAACTCAGTTATGTCTCAAAGGTAAAAAAATGTAATGGTCGGATGACTTATCCTATTTCATACATTCCTATTTTAAGATAATGAAATTTTCATTTCATTTGATACTGAGCGAGGCCAGTTAGGTGGGCAAATTGGATAAAGCAAATCTAAGTCACTAAATTGATGCACCAAGCCTACTGATTGGGTTAATCTAGCCAATTAGCATAAGTGACTTGGATGAATTGCACGAGCCTATTTGGTCAAAGTGATCATACACACTCGTTGGGTAAGCTTGTCCAATGAACTATGCAAACTAAATGGGTTGGCACAGTATGACCAAGCTAGATCATCTATGAGTCGAGGAAAATGAACCCAACAATCCAGTCAAGCAAGCGAGTTGGATGAGATAACAGAGCTAGGCTTGCCAATTAAATGGAGTTGATGTTATGAATGTTAGATCAAGTTGGCCAAAAGAGGCAAGAAAACCAAATGGATTAGCGGGGTTAGCTCATGTTGATTGAGTTGGGACAAGCATACTAAACATGTTAGTTGGGCCGAGCATATAGGATAAGCAAATCAATGATATTGATCAGGTCAAGTGGATTAGTTGAGCAAAGTGAATTGATGATTGTTTGAGTCGAGCTAGTTGGCCAAAGTTAACATGTTGAGCTAAGTGAATTGAACAGATGAAGTGGTTTTGTTAGACTAAATGAAGCAATTATGCTGAGTGGACCAATCAAATCAAGTAAGTCAAGATGAGTGAATAAGTTATGATAGGGAGATCAAGCAAATTAATTGGGCTAGTCAAATTAGTTAAGTTAGTCGAGTTGATTGAGTTGTTATTGTCAAATGGACCAAGCAATTGAAAGAGTCAAGCATACTAAGTGGACCAATGCTACGGAAAAAGACATGGTTATTGATAATTATAATTATTTAACGACTAAAGTCATTTTGACTATTTAATTTTAAATGTTTCTGATTAAAATTAGGCTTGGTCGACAATATTTAATTTTTTACCACTAAAGTTAAATTTGGCCAATGATTTTTAATTTTTTATCGGTCAAAGTTAGATTTGGTTGGTGATGTGGCGGCAGAAATCTCACCATAATGACACGGCGGTAGAAACCCATATCGCACCAAAGACATTGAAGCTTTTTCCTTGTAAGCCTTCTCCTGTCTAAGTCATCAAGAAGCCCCAAATAGTATAATCGAAAGAAGATAAGATCATATCCTAGAAAGAGAGCCCTCCCCCTTTACCTTATATAGGGAGGAAAGTCTAAAAGATATACCTCATGGAGAGAAGCCCAAGAGACTTATTTCACTAAAGGGTTTCATTATAACTGTCATGTCCCTTCGCATTATTGATGTAGGAGAATTCAAGCTTAGAGAGGTCATAATTTTTAACTCGGATTGAACCACAAGATCTTTAATATATCAAATGGAGGCTTGTTCATCGATCTACAATTGGTTATTGGATGTAACCAATAACAACTCGATCTTAGGCAAAAAAATTATCGTTTAAAGCCTTGAGGCTCCAAACAATTTTTGTCATGGTTTAGGGTTATTTTTTATCAGTTGTATTGTTAGGATTTGGAGACTATTTAAACATTTATTTTGTTGATGTTAGAGCATTATTTTTTATTTTGAATCAATTTATTTTGGGTAAATGTAGAGATGGCTACTCTACGTTTGGCGATTTTTTATTTCTTCTCTGTAATCCCTCTATAAAAATAAGTCTCCAGAATAATTGCTATTCTATCCGGTGTTAGTGTGTAGGAGGATTCAAGCTTCGAGAGGCTATAACTTTTAACTCAAATTGAATTATTGGGCCTTTAATATATCAAATTGAAGCTCATTCAGAGGTTTGTAAGATCAAACTCGACGCTAGAAGGGAGATGAATAAAGTTAAAGTTACAAATTTTAGAAGCTTTAAAGGATGGAAAATAACTCTAAGAATATTGATAAAGTAATGCAGTGGAATAAAGATAAATAATTAAATTAAGTATTCTAAGAGCAATAATATTTTTTAGGTTAACTGATAAAGCACACAACAATTATAAGGATACACAGCATAAATAAATTGATTCTTCGATTAACAGATTCTATAAGTGGAGAATTATAAAAAGGATATAAAAATAAAGCATAATAATACAAGAGTGCAGACAATTAAGAAATGATAATGTTACGCTTATGTTATCATATATGGAGAATGAAGCACGAAGTTGCAATGCGTAGTGTCTGAAAAGCACTGAATGTGAGCATAAGCACGTTGAGAATTAGATGCTTGAAAGTTCTACCTTGTGGCTCCTTTTTATGCCTTCTTCGAATGTTAACGCATCACCTCCCGATTGATTGGATCATCCCTGATCGATTGGAAGTCTGTTGATATGGCTACAATATTTATCCTATAATAAACGTTATCCGCGATTCCGATCGACTAGGCTACCCCAGTCTCCTGGAGCTAGGTCAATTTTTAATTTTGATGTACTTTCTCAAATCACCGGATCTCATCTATACTAGTCGCTTGAAAGCATCTACAATCGCTTGGATGCTGCGGTTGCCCGCCCCTCACTCCAATTGCCTGTGAGACTTCGACTCCAATGGTTAAGGTTATGTCTAGCCAATCGCCCATACTCCCTCCTAGATGCATAGAACCGTTGAATTTTGCTTCTCTGCACTTGATAAGCATAATCAATACGATATAGATTTTAGTTTTACTCGCCCGTACCTTGGCTAGATGTTCAACTCCCAACTAACTAAGTCACAACTCTCAGCTACTTCTACTTGGACTTGTCTGCCTAGTTCCTAACTATGACTTTTCTGCTTGGTTCTCAACCAAGACTTCCAACTACCTGATTCCCAACTAGGATTTTCATCTATCAAGTTGTATGTTTTACTTGACATAAAATCATCAATTCACAACAACCTAACTTTATACTTAGTCATACATCAAAACACTGAGTTCACTATGGTACTCTCAACACTAATAATATTTCCATTTTTTATCGTATGAAAATTAAATTAAAGTTAGTAATAAAAATAGTTTTATATAGAAAACATGATATTGAATGTATGATAAAAAAATAATACTAAACATATATGAATAACAAATTTTAGAATCTCCCCATTAAGCACAACTCCCCCAATTTATGTTAAATTCTTAAAAGGATAAGTTAAAAATTAACTTTTAACATTCTCTAATTTTTTAGAGAAATCAATTTTTAACTTTCTCTAATTTTCTCTCCCTTTTTTTCATACATCAAAAATTTAATATTGAGATAATATTTTTCAATAAAAAAAATAAGCATGTATAATAGACTAAAGAAAGCTAAATATAATAGTCAAACATGCATAAGTCAATATCAAATCAAGCATCCAACATGCTAAAAATTTAAAAAGTCAATCAAAGCATAGTAAGACAAAAAACAGTACGAGTCAAATGTCCAATCGATATATTTTGCATAGTCCAAGTCTTCTTCTAAGTGTACTAAACACAGATTTTATTAACGATTTTGTAAATATATTAGCTATGTTAGATTTGAATTCAATATGTTTTAGTTATATATCACCATTTGTTATATGTTCTCAAACAAAGTGATATTTAACTTTTATATATTTGATTCTAGAGTAATGCACAAGACTTTTAGTTAGATTAATAGAGCTAATATTATTAATAAGGACCTGAACCTTTTTATAATTAAGTTCATAATCTTTTAGTGTATTTATCATCCATAATAACTGAGTTATACATTCATCTATAGCTACATACTCTGCTTTAGTGGTGGATAGAGTCACACAATATTATTTCTATTGCTCCAACTGATTAAGGACTACCCTAAAAATTGATAACTTTCACTAGTACTTTTCCTATCTAACTTACATCCAGTATAGTCTGAATCAGTAAATTCAACTAAGTTGAAATTATTTATTCTTGGATACTATAATCCTATATTTAAGGTTCCTTTTAAATACCTAAGGATTCTTTTAACTGTTGTTAAATGTGACTCTTTGTCACAAGATTAAAATCTTGCACACATATCTACTGTGAAAAGTATCTCAGATTGACTACTAGTTAAGTATAAAAGTCCACTTATGACACTTCTATAGTATTTAGCATCAATAATTTTTTCATTTGCATTATTATCTAATTTTACATTTAGTGTCATTAGAGTATCTAATTTCTTTGAGTTTTCCATTCTAAATTTTTAATTAGTCTTTTAACATATCTAGTTTGATAAATGTAGATTCCTTCCTTAGTTTATTTGACTTGTAACCCTAGAAAGTAGTTAAGTTCTCCTATTAAGTTCATTTGGAATTCACTTTCCATGGTATTTTTGAAATCCTTTAAAAACGAACTACTAGTTAACCTAAATATTATATCGCCTATATAAACTTGAGCAATGAAGATTTCTTTGTTGTAAGTCTTGATAAATAGGGTTGAATCAACTTTACCCTTTCTAAACCCTTTAGAGATTAAATAGGTAGATAATCTTTCATACCAAGCTTTAGGAGTTTGTTTTAGTACATATAGTATCTTTTTAAGTTTTACTACATGATTTAGTTTATCTAAGTTTTCAAATATGAGTTGTTGAGTTATATATATTTCTTTCTTAATAAATCCATTTAAAAAGGTTGATTTTACATCCATTTGAAATAATTTAAAATCTTTATGTGTGACGAAGGCTAATAACATCATAATCGACTCAAGTCTAGCTATAGGGGTATAGATCTTGTCATAGTCTAATCCTTTTACTTGACTAAACTCTTGGGCTACTAGAAGAGCTTTGTTTCTAATGACTTTACCTTTTTCATTTAATGCATTTCTAAATACCCATCTTGTACCAATAATAGTTTTAACACTCGATTTAGGTACTAAGTCACATACTTGATTTCTATAAAACTAAGCTAATTTCTCTTGCATGACTATAATCTAGTCTGAATCAAGTAGGATCTTATCTATAGTCTTTGGTTCTATTTTAGATATTAAGGCTATTTGACTTAGATTTTGATGATTGATCTAGTTTGAACCCCTTGATTTGGATCACATATAATTTATTCAATTGGATAGTTAGTGTTAATCCTAGATATTTTTTTATTTTTAAATTGTTGAGTTCTTAATTGTTCTTCATCTAATTCCTTTTGAGTTGTCATTATTTTTAACAATTTCATTTGTTGATTTGTTTTGGTTGAGTCTTCTTCATCAAATGTTACATTTGAGGTTTCTTTAATTTTAAGGATTTTTTTATTATAGATTCTATATCATCTACTATTTGTTGCATATCCTAAAAAAATTCCTTCGTCAATTTTACTTATAAATTTAGGTAGATTATCTTTGGTGGTTAGGATATATGTTTTACACTCAAATATTTTAAAATATTTTATTGAAGGAGTTTTCCTATAAAATAATTTATAAGGTATTTTTTATTGAATTTTATTTATATATATTCTATTATGAACATAACACAATGTATTAACAACTTCTGCCTAAAAATATGTTGGTAGGTTGAATTCATTTAACATGGTCCTAACTGCTTCAATTAGGGTTTGATTCTTTCGTTTAACTAAACCATTTTGTCGTGGTGTTCTTGGATATGAAAATTTATGTTTGCATCTATTGGTTAAATAAAAAATTTCAAATGTGTTTGTCAAATTCTCCTCCATTGTCACTTTTTATTTTCTTAATTTTACTGCTTATTTTATTTTCTAGTTGTTTAGGAAACTGAATTAGTTTTTCTAATGTTTTATTTTTATTTATTAAGAAAAGTCCAAGTAAATTTTGAGAACTCGTCTATTATTATCAGGCAATATTAACTATCATTTAATGATTTGATTTTATTGCTTTCGAATACATGTACATTCTTTCTAGAATACAAGTAATTTGACTTGAATTAGTTGGTTTATGAATTGATATAACTTGTTTTCCCTTTTTACATGCATCACAAGTTAGATTATCAAGTTGAGTTAACTTCAGTAAATCTCTTACTAGGTTATTTCTACTTATTTTTACTATGTGTCCAATGTGAGTATGACAAAGTCTCTTATGTCATGACCTAATTTTCTCGTGTTGTGCAATAAAGCACATATGTGAGTTTGATAGTAATCTAATCGTATAAATGTTGTTTTTTTTAGCTCCTAGTAGGTTTATTATGGGTTTTCAATAGATCTAACAATGCATTTATTAGAATAGAATTCTACCCTGTAACTAGTATGACAAAGTTGGCTAATGCTAAGCAAATTAAAGCTTAAATTTTCAAAATATAAAACTTTCTTAATAAAAAATTTTAAATTTAAATTCATGTTACCTGACCCAAGTACCCTTAATTTTTCATTATTTTTGAAACAGACAATTCTCATTTCCTTTAACTTAAGTGAGATAAATATTTCTTTATTTTTGTTTAGTAAAATGATATTGTACTTATTTGTGGAAATATTTGTATCTTAATATATGTTGATAATGAATTTTTGAAGAAATTGTATTAGATCAGTACATGTGTATAATGATATTGAATTTTATATATTAAGGAATGTTTAATTGGTGTTCATTTGAGAATAAAAACTCTGCTTTAAGAAATGTGTAGTGCATTGATGGTTAAGGCCATTGATATATTTGGGAGAACTAGACGAGCACATTAGTCCAGTTTCATGTTATTCAAAGTTATCTTGGTCCATCAATCAATTTTATCATGAAATCGATTAATGGACCTACACATGTCCAAAAATCATCAATCTCATTTTTACCAATGTAGTTGATTTTGTGAACTCATTTATGTTGTCAGATAGTATTTATCACCATCTTATAATTTATAATGAGCCTCCAATATCATTCATAGTGTCAAAATGTGTATATAAAAAATTTGGACTCAACTGTATCGTGATTGTGTTTGATGACATTGGGGTATTTAGGAGATCAAGACGAGCACGCATGACTTTAATTGGGATCATTCGAAGGTCTGTAGTTTCATCAACCACTTTTTGATGGGAAATACATCCCAACACTTTTGTGATGAAATAAGTTGATGAACCTACAAATGTCCCAAAATACTAAATAAAATTTTTATCGGCGTAGTGGAGTCTCATGAACTCAGTTGTATTGTCAGATAGTGTTCATCACCATCTTACAATTTATAACGAGCCTCCGACATCATTTATCATGTGAAAACGTGTACGAAAAAAACTTGGCCAGTTGTGTTTGATAGCATGGGGGTACTTAGGAGATCAAGACAAACACATAGGACTTTGATTGGGATCATTCGATTATTCGAAGGTCTGTAGGTCCGTCAAAAAAATGTTGTGTACCCTTCTTGGTCTCTTGAGTACCCAATCATGCTTCCAAACAAAATCCTACTCCCCATTTGAACTGTCATGTCCATACAATGACAATTCTTTCCTGTCTTACATGGCTCGTGATCAATCTTGAAATTTGTGTTGATTGTTTCCTTTTGGTCTATGATATCTTGCCAAATTACAGGGAGGCTCCGATTACCCTATATAAAGGTGTGACTTGCAAAAGGAGGGGTGAGTGTGCATGATTATAACTTTCCTATCTTTGTCTCTTGTCTTAACTCTCCCCTCCTTGGAGAATAACATCCCTTCCACCAATGATGCCTTAACCTTGTCTTCCATTTATGAGAATTGGGTCATTCTTCTTCCGTGGTAAGCGATTGTTACCTAACGTATAATTTTTATGTTCCCTGTAACTTATCTTTATTGATATATGCAACATGCGTATCGTTCACACCTCAGGAGATCGCTCAAGGCATTTTAGCCTATTGCACATCGATCATCTACAGTTCATCAGACAATTACAATATAATCGTCATGGCTACATTATCATAAATATTATAATTTGGTTGCCAAGTTACGGCAGCAGTTCGAGAGGAATATCTTCACTGTGAACACCATATTGCCTCTCCACCACAAACAACATGTGGTATCCATGATAAAACAAAGAGATATACCAAATGTAGAGCCCATTTCACACCCATCTATGCTCAACTTATAGATTGTCATCAGTTCGTCCCAACTATAGCTGGGGAGGGTGCAAAAGAGATATCCCAAATGTGGTATGCATTTCACACCCATTTGATCAATTCAAAGAATGTCATTAGTCAGTCCCTAAAATAGCTGGAGAGGATGCAGAAGAGATATTGGACTATATTGGCTCTCCAAAGATGAAGGGATGATTTGAAGTGGTCGCTTGACTGCAACAGTGACTTGAAGAAGTCGAGAGGAGGGACAAGTTATAACATAGCCGGAAGCATCGACAACCATAAATTGAGTCAAGTCCGAGTTGTATGGTTACGACATTGCTGGAAGCATCAATGACCATAAATTGAGTCAAGTCTGAGATGTATGTGTTGTTTCAAATACATGAATAATCAAAACTGTAAAAACATACAGTGATTTCTTGTCAATCCTGGGACCTGTGCTTATTGTCTAAAGGATGATACGAAAGTGAACAACCCTTCTCAATCCCATAAATCAATTTTTTCTCGGATCTTGGATGTTCTCTTGGAGAGACTCCAATGCCACTTATGCATTTCTTCTCAGCCTTTCAGTAGCACAAATGGAGAGAAAAAAAGAAAGTTATCTGCACTCCTAACAATCTTCACTTGGGCGCCAATGTATAGCAAGCAGACGCAGAACCGCACTTAGTGATTACCGCAACCACAGACTACAGTTGCCACAACTGCACACATATGGCGCAGTTGATCGTACATGGATACAATCATAAGATTCAAAATCTGGCACTCTCGTATACAACAAACTGAGCAAACATGTGATGATATATAACAATCAAACCACATGCAAATAAGATAATAATAAGGATAAGCAATTAGAAGCTCACATACTATGCATAGAAGATCATCATAAAATGTATGTTACGTACAAATTGGTACTCACAAAGCACAACCAAATAAGTTAACACATAATAGGTGCAATACAATAATTGTTGAGTTCATGACATCTTCAGTTAATGGGAACGCATCTTCAAGGTCACTATACTCATTGAAGATCACTAGCTATTGAATAGTCTATATCATTCATTATAAATTCATCAGTGGAGACATCCTTTTCAATTTCTGCTAACATGCTAATGTCGTAATATTCTAGTTTAATTAGTTCACGTATCTTCAAACATTTGTTCCAAACTCTGGCCTATGACTTACTCAATACTAACAGCTTATTTTTTCAAATTGTATTTAGTATTTGTACTCTGTCCAGTACTCACCACAACACTAGCAGAACTTGAAGATACATCTTACTACTACTTGTATTTTTCTTTGATGTACCATCACCAAGTAGGTTTTGTTTTTGTGAATCATTCGATTCCATCTTACATGATAGCACTTTATCAGAAAATGGATCCTGCATTAATGTAATCAAAAATAACAATCACTTCTATTAAATATGTGAATATTTCTATAACACACTACTCAAGTGAAGGAAGTCAATACATCATCACACGTTTCTCTATTTGTATTTACACATTTTTAAATTTTAACATTTCACAACCAAGCAATTTTTAAGACAAAAATGGTAGATAATAAAGTCAAAATGCATAGAATTAACAACACAAGATAATTGGGATTTTACAAAATCACGTTGACAAGTTTACGTATAAAGCTAATATTGTAGAATAATACC
>JBBMKF010473473.1:0-10349 GCA_037834155.1 Curcuma caesia | reverse complement strand
AAGTTCATTTCCTTTTGTTTTGGTTTATATCATAAACCTGCCTTGTTATAAGCAACCCTTTGAGCTCGTAAAATCATGTCTAAGTATTTGGAACTTGATATAAACTTTTTCAATGTCTTTTTAAGATCATCTACTTGCAGTTTCAAATATGCATTTTCATTTTTAAGTTCACGTACTGAAATATTGCTATTTTCATGATGCAGACAATGGTCACATGATGATGCATTTTCAAGTTCAAATATTTTCAACTCATTTTGCAGGTGTTTAATCTTACTTTTGGATTTTGACAAAGCATTTGTCAAACATGCAATCATAGCATACATCTTTTCAAATTTGGGAGAAGTTATCTCGTCATCACTGGATGATAACTCACTTGATGAATCCACATCTTCATTGTGACTTTCTTCATCTTCACAACTCTCTACATTGTTTAATGCCATAAGTGCCACGTGTCTTGAATTTTTCTCTACTTCTTCCTCTTATGAGCTTGAAGAGGAATCATCCCAAGTGGCTTTTAAGGCCTTTTTTTTCTTCTTAAGTTTGTCTTTTTGCTTCTTCACTTTCGGACAGTCGTTCTTGACGTGTCCCTTTTTATTGCACTCATAGCAAATCGCATCAGTTTTAAACTTTGAATTTTCATGAAATTTACCTCTTCTTCTATTATCCGTCAGCATCCTTTTCATATCATTCTTGTTAAACTTTCGTGATCTTCTCATCATTTTCCTTACGAAATTTGTCATCTCGCTTAATGAGCTCTCCTCTTCACTATCACTTCCATGATTTGATTTAGATGAAGTTTTTGCCTTCTAAATGGACGAACTTTAATCAACTGCTTAGAGCTCAATCCACATTGCATGGTAACCACCACTTTGGCATTTGCTTGTGACTTCCATTTTTGATCAGCGGACCATCGTGAGGACTCTAGTACTCTTCCATTTTTATCTATTGGTTCGGAGAAGCTCTCGATTACGGAGAACCACATATCTACTTCAGTTCTCAGGTAGTATTCCATGCGGCTCTTCCAGTATGTGAAGTTGCTTCCCTCAAAGTATGGTGGTCGTGTAGTACTATGACATTCCTTCAGCGACATTTTGTAGTTCTAAGCTTGGCTCCGTTGGATGTGAATCTTCTGAAGAGACCTTGCTTTGATACCACTTGTAAGAACCTTGTGAGCTAGAAGGGGGGTTGAATAGCTCCATTTGCTCATATTTGAATTTCGTCGATGAAGATTTCTTGCTACACAGCCACTCAATAAATACAACGCTAACTCAAGGGATTTACTTGATATCCGCCTCCTTGAGACGACTAATCCAAGGATCTTCACTCAGCTCACTCTTCTACTATATCCTCTCCTTCTCGGACAAATCTCGAAGGCAGAGAAACCTTCTCACAACAGATTAATAGTTATACAATAACAGCCAAATACCACAAAGAAGAAGAGTAGAAATATTACACAAATCTTGATGAATATGCTTCTTCTTTTTCTAGAGATTGCTCCAAGTTTGTAGTTGAATACCAGGGAGTTTCTTGATCACTATAGCAATGAGATTTGGAGAAAAAACAGCATTGGAGAGTGCATCAACGACTAGCTCTCACAATTTAAACAGATTCAGCTTCTTTTGATATTAGTCGACTGCTTTTCCCATGCCAGTCGACTGATTTGGTCAATGTCAGAAAATGATTACTGAATCTACTGAAATCATTCCTAATTTTATCGAAATTCGACTTACTTTTCCCATCAGTCGATTGTTATGGTTGAATCGAATCACCAGTTGAGTCGATTCTTATCTGTTTGCTTCTGAACCAGCATCAGTCGACTGATCAGAACAATCAGTCGAGTCAATTCTATTCTGTTTGCTTTCGAAACAGAAACAATCGACTGATGCAAGGAATCAGTCGAGTTTATTCATATCAGTCGACTGATGAGGAGAATCAGTCGAGTCGATTCTCTTCTGTTTGCTTCCGAAACAGCATCAATCGATTGATTTTGATCATCAATTAAGTCAATTCAGAAATTCACTCGACTGATTTGATTATCAGTCGACTAGAGTGCAGAATCGAGCAAAAATACTTGGTACCAGTCGACTGAATGATAGAATCAGTCGATTGATACCAATATCAGTTGACTGAATAAGATTTTACCACATCCATTCCGTGATCCGCTCGTTCTTTCCTCGCTTGTCAATAATCTGGTCGTTGACCTTCTTGACCTTCATTTGCCTTACATCGTAAGGGTTTTCTCATGTCAAGAGCTCGCTTCTTGACTCTCTTGGACTTCCTTTTTGCCTCACATCCGATCTTCTTACTTACAAAGGTTTTCCTTCATTTGTCTTACCCTGTAAGGATTTTCTTGTGCCAAGAGCTCACTTCTCGACCTTCTTGGACTTCCTTTTGTCTCACATCCGGTCTTCTTCCTTGTAAGGACTTTCCGGCACACTTGATGCACAAGTAAAATTTCTTATCTTGTGCTCTAAACTTTATTGATGTCAATCATCAAAATACAACTTATGGACATGATTGCAACAACAAAAATATGCCAATGAATTAGGGGAGAATGCTTAGTTCACTCTAGTGAATTGGTGCATCAACTAGAACTCATGTTATTCTTCTGATTCTTAATTTATGTTTATAATTGCATTAAATGAAAAATTAGGATTATTGGTGCAAAATTACTTTAAATTGATGGATATAACATGTTGAATGTATATTTATTTGATCGCTTTGAATGCCTAGAGATAGAGAATTCATATTAATCAGATGCTAGGCACACTATTCACATGCATGATATAAATTTAGGAAAAATTAGCATTAGGAAATTTTTGACACTATCGTTCTACTAGAATGATAGTCAAAATTGCCTATTCAAATGCAAATAGATAGCTTGTTGTCAAAATGATATGATTTTTTTTTAATTGACATATCCTAAAGATAACTGAGTCGGTCTCATAGAAGTTTTTCATCGATCACTATAATAAATCGGAAAGCTCATAGCGGATGATCCAACAATTCAGCATTCTTAAATTAATCGTTCATTAAAGAAAATTTACATGTTAATTCACCAAAACTAGGATTCGATCCTTAGATGCATAGAAAATTGAGAAGCGTCGTACCACTATACTATTGCCTCGGGAAACATTCATGCTTACATGATTATATGATATATAAGTTGAAATATAAAACACTAATTTTAAAATCCAAATTAGATTTATTTCAAAGAAAAACAAAAATTATGATGATTTTACGTAAAAACTTTTGGAAAAAATTAAAAGGACATCTTTTTTATTATAATCATCAAAATTTTTCATAAAAATAACACCTCACCCCACCGACCCCTTATGAGATTACAACACTACCTTAAGTTTAGTCAGTTTAAAGTTCTTAACCTTGAACCAGCTGGGTTTGAACCTAATGCTTGTTATATTGAAAACCCAACGAGAACTTGCAATTTAGGTCATTTCCACCATGCTGCTTCGAATTCTTACTGATTTTGCTCACTCATCTGTCTTCACTAATCAATTCCATCAACTGTAGGGTTTATGATTTAAGCTTTACGGTGTCAAGGTCTCGGACTCTAAAATTCTTACAATGAGAACCAAAGCTCTTAATTAGGATTTTAGGTGTTTTTATCTTACTAAAGTATATGATTTTAGGGTTTAGGATCTATATATTACCTTACTACTAGAGTTCATAGCTACTATTTGATGCTTGTAATAGATATGAATTCATAGCCATTATAGCCTTTTATTGTAATAATTATGAATCCATAGTTGTTACAGAATTGTAACTTCATAAGAACTAGCTCAAATATCACGTTGATGTTCAAAACTAGCATTACAATGTCTCACTAAGATATCATATATATTTTTTATAGAATTAAATGGCATCTAGTGGTTCAAACTCTGAAAAACAATGCAAGTTCCGACTATAGAAGTATTGTCTCATGTGCATATCAAAAGAAAATGCAATGAAAAAGTATCCTACACCAATTTAGGTCTTTCAAATCATTAATATAATCAAATGATTGACATATGAAGTTGATAAGAAGAAGCTCATTTGCATGGATCTTAAATATAGCCATCAATTTAGGTTGGATCCACCGAATTGGCTTACCCCGCCAAGCAATTTAGGCAAATTAGGTTGAAATTTTATTAACCCATTTTAAGATGGATTTAGATGGATTGACCCGCCTAAACCTGCCCACGTGAGTTGGTCCACGGGTTAAGAAAGTTTATCAATTTATTTCAAATTTTAAAATTAAAATAGAAAACTTAATGAATTAGTGAACTTGATCCATCTAAATTACAATTCAAGTTTAAAAATTTCAACTTGATTCATTTAAATTATAATCCAAACTTAAAATTTTTTAATATTTTTAATATTTTTTTATTTTTTAATAGACTCGTGGGGTTAGCCCACCTAACTCGCAACCCACCTTGGATTGGATTAGATTGGAGATTTTTCAACCCGCTAAGTTGGTGGGTCGACTCGTCCCGCCTTACCATATGATGAATTTTTAATGGATTGACCTGCCCCGACATAGGTTGGCCTATTTGATAGCTCTAGTCTTAGACATACCAAAGAATCCAAATATCAAAATTTTTATATAAAATATATTTGATAATTGAGACTATCAATCTATGTGTTTCATCTTTCAAAATCTCAAGTTTAGATTCACAAAAATAGATATTGCACATTCTAGGACTTCCAGACCATGGAGAAAAGGTTCCTGTGCATTTAGAGATGCCTCCAGCCACTAGGTCTAATTGAAATCCAAGATTCTGTGTTTTATAACCAAGAAGCCTCTCAGCATTCAACCACCCATGATATATCAACTTTATTTTGAATACAAAATATTTAACTGATAGTGCAGCCCATAATTAATGCTAATGCTTCAAAATGGGCGAGACAAAGAAGATATACCAATTCCATGAAAGACCATTGAGCATTTACTCAAATCTGGACAGATATTCGCAATCCAGGAAAAGCAATGTTATGAATAAACAGCAAATGGCACGAGTAACTAACCTTGGAGGAATGAGTCTTGGGCTGCTGCTGGTAATATATCTGGGAATCTGAGATTTTTCAGGGATCAAACCAGATTCTAAATTTATAGAAGCCACAGCTAGGAATCTGAAGGAAAATTTCTCAAAAGATGAACTAAAAACTAAAAGTACAGAGCTTCAATCTTGAAAAAAAATGATAAACAAAATTACAGAAACTGCACATAGTTGATAATTGTTCCATCGATATATAAAACGGAATCAAGGATTTTTTTGAGTTTTTTCATTTAAAATATCCTGCAAACACTCACAGTTTTACTCATTGACTAATTACTGCACAACTCAATGATCATGAAAATGATAATAATAATAATAATGAAAAAGAGAAATTTGTGCATTCTCCTATTTGAAGTGAAACTATGTGAACTAAGATGACATATCCATGCATCCTAGAGCGTTTTGCATCTCATAAATACAAGTAAATCATGATAGTAGATAATCTCATATAAAAATCATGAATCCTAGAGCATTTTACATGTCATCTATCCATGTATATCCATCATAACAACAATAATCTCACATCAAAATGATACTAGTAATTGAATTTATAGAGAAGACTTGCAGGACTATTTGCCAGTACTAAGTAGCAACCTCTGCAGTTTTGGTGATTAATCCTCTCTGACAAGCAAGCTACACAATAATATTGAATGCACACAGTGAGATCAAGAGGGTAATACCTGAATTGAATTCTACAACATATTTAGAGGGGAGACCTAAATCTTTTGGCAAGTATAATATGTGCACCATCAATCTGATAACATATCAAAAAGAAGAAAACGGAGGACTATTTGTTTGGAAAGATATTTGACATGATAAGAAATTCATGATAAGTTAGAGAAGGAATAAAAAGTAGTTTTTCTGCGAGAAAACTTGGATCGAACTCTCTCTTTTTTCAAGAAGTTGGTCTGCATCCTGAAAAACATAAGTAACTTGCTCAAGTAAAACCAACAATGAATGGAAGAAAAACTAGGAAGTCAAATTATGGTTTGGAACTTGTGAAATTAGGATGCATACCGAAATTATGCATGTATACTGAAAGATCTTGTTTAATCATGCTCATTGTTTACTTGAAGGGTCTTATTTGAAAAAAAGAACAATGTGGTTTGTGCTCCACTTGAAAATTCCTCCCTTCCACTGATTTCTCTTATTCTATACTAAGATCAATAAAATTCTCTGTAAATCAGCTAACAATTTAATTGTTCCTTTTCAGATATTAGTAGACATTTTAAGCTCAAATGTATCATGCTATTCACTTGGATGAAATAAGAGGGTAAGGGAAGGAAAAAGAATTGAATTGCCAAATCATCTTATTTACTTGGAAGGAAGATAAGGGGAGAAAAGAATATCATCTCATCCAAATCGTCCATTTTATATCAGCCAAAAATTAAATGGAAGTAGAGGGTAAAATCTATAACTAACATAAGTGACTTACTTTCAGTTTGGTTGAAATATGATAATGTATTTCTTACTTTGTTTTCGCTAAAACTATTTCCTTTCTTCCTTTCCTCCAAATAAACACAGCACAAACGCATGGCTATCTACACATTATGAAATTTTAACAATCAGAAAAACAAAGAAGATTGAAAAAACCAAGCAGGTTTGACAAAGATCTAACCTTCAGTGCAAAGTTGTCATTGCTATGGACATTAAAACTGATTTAGAACACAGACACACACACACACACACACACAAAACATTGCTATATACTTAAAGATCTCTTACTAACAAATGCACAATAGAACAAGAAAACAAAAATGAACCAGTGAAAAGGGACAGAAAATGAGAGACATAATACTGTACCATAAAATCAAATAAGGGTGTTGAGTTTTCAAATTCACAACCACCTGAACAACAAGAAGGACAATTGTGTATGTCTAGTGGAAACATGCTAAAGGTTATAATGTAGATTCTTTAATGAAGGCCTTACCGCAACCTTTCTTGATCCTCGAGGACCAAGGAGGAGGATAGAGTTGTTACAAGCATTCGAAATGGAGTTCATGATAAGGAACTTCAATTTGCTGAAAATGAATGAAAAATCTTCTTAGAGATCCAGAAATGAACTAAGTGAGAAATGGTAGAATCTACCAAATCAATAATGGCAAAGAAAAAATGGAGGATTTGAGGTGGGAGATCTGATGACACTGCCAATAGTTGCTCTCCTCAGAGGATTTGAAAGTTGCATGGATATAGTTAGGGTCATAGAGCCTAGATTGAACAAGACCAAGGGCTTTCTTGGCATCCATGGCAGAAGTTGGACAAATGACCTAATGGGAAGGAAACTGAATAATAATACAAGGAGTATAAGTTCTCTATGTTAGCATAAGTATATCAACATGATGAGTTAGTAGCAAGTAATGAGAATAATCTCTAATCATTATATAGATAGCAATTATATACATGCATCCTCATAGAAGAAAAATACTACATGCATGCATCAATATAAACGATGAGCATGATTAAAATAAAGCATGCATATCATGAACACATAGGATTTATATTTCATAATATGCAAGAAAAGGAATTAAAAGGTAATAAAAGGCTTCCATTAAGTTACAGAACAAAAGCCTTCTTAGAAGGCTTGACTCAAGATCAAGCCTTAACCTATGATGATCAACTGGACCATGAACTTGTTGACAATAGAGGTAACCACAAGGCTCACAACCTACTCATAAGTCATAACTACTCTCCTCGGGTTTGACAGAATATTTCCCATCACTATTCTTTTATTTCCTAGAATGAGTACAATAGCTCATCATTACATGCCCATTTTAATACGGCCTCCCATTACCAACTAATTTTAATGGTATCACAGACCCAACAACACCTTAACTCACAAGGAACATGTTTTGTGTACATTATTCATTTAGTTGGCAGCATCATACAACATATGGACTCACAATGTGAAGATTTTCCTCTCAAGGAGTTCTCATCACTCCCAAATCTCCAATGAAACCCCTCAACCAAAGAATAACCCCTTTAGCAAGGGATGAAGGTCAAACCTCAATTGAAGTTGTGTGTCCCAAAAATGCTACACAAAGTTGTTTTCATTGCTCAAATCGTGTGAGGGGGTCACTACTCAAATGAGGGGAAAAGAAGGTTAAGGAATCATATGTGGTGAACAACTAGGAGAGTAGCCTCGATTCATACCAAGAGAGAAAAATAAAGGACCACGACTTGCTTTTAACATAGGAACAAGTTGATCTGTTGTGTTGCTCAATGACCTCTAGAAGAGGATAGCTGCTTGATACCTAACGAAAGCTCCACTCACTTGCATCATCGCTACTCATAGATGGAAGAAAGTTGACAAGGTCTACTAGTCTAAGTAAATAAAGGAAGGACCAAGGGATTTGTCACTTGCTCACTGCACTCTACTAGACAAAAGATGTGTAGTGACAACACACAATAATAATTAAAAATATTTATGTTTTGGTAATTGAATTGATAATTTGGCAATAAATATAATATTTCTTTTAAGTAAAGAAAAAGAAAGTCATGAAGAACAATATAGAGAAATATTATGTAATAGCTATTGTTGCTTCCAACTTTCTTGAATACCTAAGGCATTATCAAAGAGCATATATATCTCTTTAAATACCCCTCCATCCTTCATCCACCCAAATTGAAGCGTCAAACTAGTCTCCGTTGACTCATACCGAACTGAATCAAATAAAAAGTCAAAACATTAATTCTTTGATCAAGCATTTTTCGCCCTAAATAGCTTATATTTGTGGCAAATTGTACAAATGTACCCCATTGATCCTATGAATTTGTTTATGCCTTTTTCTCTAAATTTGAGCCATATAAGGTTGTTAAACATTTGTAAATAAAAGTCTCTAATAAGACCCTAAAGCGCTTCAAATCTAGGGGGGAAAGCACATGCAGAAAGGATCGATAGTGGTAATGGTGCCAATTTGGTACAAATCCAAATTCTTTAGGGCCATAAAGCACTTTTGGCCAAAATAATTTGGCGGCCCTACCCAGACTCGAATTTATGCTAAATTTGGACCATTGTACTACTACTTGATCTCTAAGTTTGTTAATGTCTTTTTTCCTAATTTAAAGTTCTTTAGAGTCATTAGCACGTTTAGTCCAAAGTGTTTGACTATCCTAAATGGCTCAAACTCCTACCAAATAAGTATTATTGCATCCTTCTGGTTCACTGAGCCTATTATTTTTTTTTCTCTCTAAATTTTAAGCCCTTTAAGTTCATAAGTACTTATGAATGAAAATGTTTGACAACCCTAAAGGGCTTGGATTCATGCCAACGAACCCTATTGTAACCTTAGAGGTTCCTTAAATTTATATATGCCCTTTTTCCTTATTTAGAACCATCTATAGCCATCCAAGCACTTTTAGCAAAAAGTGCTTAACAACCCTAACAGACTCAGCTTTATGTAAAATGGCCATCATTGCAATCTTAGTGGCTCAAAACCTAGAAAAGAATTGCATAGATAGACTTAAGGGAACGACTAGGGATCCAATGATGCCTATTTAATATGAATTTAAGCTCTTCAAAGTTGTTAAATGCTAAAAATGATTGATGATCCTAAAGGACTCTGAATCAAGAAAAAGAGTATAGATGAATACAAGGAACCACTAGAGGGGGCAATGATTCCCATTTATCATGAATCTAAGCTCTTTAGGGTCGTCAAGCACTTTTAGCCAAAAGTGCTTAATAGCACTAAGGAACTCAATATATGGAAAAATGAAAAAGACATGCAACTCAAGAAACCACTAGAGATGTAATGGTGCTCATTTAGCATCAAACCTGAACACTTTAGGATTGCCGAACATTTTTGTCTCAATGTTCTTAAATGGTCTAAAAATATAGAAAAATATCTATAATTAGATCAGAAGACCAATAGGGTGCAATGGGAGACCAATAGGGTGCAATGGGGCACATTTAGCATGAATCTAAGCTCAAAATCTTTAAAAAAAAAAAGTAGAGATATACTACGCGAACCAATGAGGATGCAATGGTGTCAATTTGGCACTAATATGAGTTCTCCATAGCCACTAAGCACTTTTAGCTCGATTTGGCACTGATATGAGTTCTTCATAACCAAAATTGTTTTATGGCCCTAAAGGACTCAAAATAGGGATGGCAATTAGATCCGGACCGATGGAGAATCCGTTCCCCGAACCCATTTTGATCGGGGAATCCCCGAATCCGAGAAAGCGGGGATGGGGATGGGGAATCCCCGAATCTCGAAAAACGGGGATGGGTCGGGGATGGTATTCCAAATATTCCCCGTCCCCATCCCCGAACCCGACCCATCTTATAGTTAA